>JANBTK010000051.1:0-40370 GCA_027578855.1 Coemansia sp. RSA 1721
TAAAATTGACTTGTATACATACGAGTATCTGCCACAAATATGGTCTAGATCGCACGCGATCAAATAATCACTATTGGTGCATTGATACTGAGTAACACTCGCAGATGATGAGAAAAGTAACTGCTATTGGCTGGTACCAGTGACTAGCAAAATGTTGCGGATGTGGACCAATGCTACTTTGTACACATCTCTTGTGTCTATTTCTTTTAGCCCCGCAAACATGCGAAAGAAACAGTATTGGCACTTTTCAAGTGTCAAGACAATGTGTTTCTTCACTTTTCTTCAACAATCAAGTCAGATGACTGAAGTGATAAAACAGCAGCTGGTCAAGGGTCCAGAATGTAAAGCCTATTCTTCAAGTTGCATTTGCCAAGAAAAAAAACGGACAAGGTGATGTGAGTTTGTTTCAAAAGGCGTCATGCATGACCCTATTTACCTGACTTTCTTTCCTTCCACTCTCAACTTATTTCCCTTTTTCATATCTATCAAAAAAAAGTCCAAACAAAAAAACATAGTTGATATTATACCTGTATGTGTGATTTTATATTTATACCGATTTTCTGCGGAACCTGGGACCAGGTACGGTCGCTGGGACCCGAGCTGATAATCTGTCCACGGTGCCACAACAATGCTATCCAGACAATCAAACGGCGAACCTGGATGACATTGTACTGTGTGCCCATATTCCCGATCTCGAGAAAACGCATTTTGTATCATTGTGATATTTGTCGCTGGGAGGGCCGACCTATGGGCACAGTGCAGGTTGTGCCGGAAAGAGGAAACCACCATCGAAACCGCGATCTTTACTCGCCGCAGAGCACGTCCAGAGGCCTGGGCGCTGCTGCTGGGAACCAGAGATCGGAGCAGTTCCAGCCAGAACCGTACTCCAGAAATGATTACTCAGAGGCACCCCCTCCACCATATTCAAAGGTTCCCAGCGGAGGTAGAAACAGCAAGAATCCCAAGACCAAACCAGAGACAGCAACAGCAACAGCCAGCGGTGGTACGTAGTATTAATATTTTTTTAATATTATATGTTTATATAAATGTTTCAAAGAGAGATAGAAATGTTATTTATTTTAATACGCGTCCCCTTAGATCTTGGAGCCAGCAGCCTTCAGAGCAGACTCAACGCGGCGACCATAGTCCTTGTCAGCGCGGTAGAAGTGCTTGAGCTGGCGCTTCTGAATGAAAACAGGGGTCTGCGACAGAGTGGACGCAATGACGCGGGCCAGGCGGTCCTTCTGCTCGTTGGTGAACAGGTTATACAGATCCTTGACCTGGGCAAAGTCATCGTCAGTGACCTCGTAAGTGTGACGTGCAACCTCGCCGCGGACGGTAAAGTTCTTGGCGTAGGTCTGAGCAGCCAGGTTGTTCTGCGAGGGACCGCCGAACGAGTTGGGCTCATAGTTGGGAGCAGAGCCGCCGTTGCCATTGATGGCCATGGCTCCGTCGCGCTGCTGGTTGTTGACACCGCTGATAGGACGGTTGATCGGGATCTGATGGTAGTTGGCGCCCAGACGGTGGCGGTGAGTGTCAGCGTAGCTGAACAGACGGCCCTGCAGCATGCGGTCGGGAGAAGGAGCAATGCCAGGAACCATGTGCGAGGGACAGAAGGCAGACTGCTCGACCTCGGCAAAGTAGTTCTCGGGGTTGCGGTTCAGCACCATGCGGCCGACCTCCTGCAGAGGGAAGTCCTTCTGGCTGACAACCTTGGTGACGTCGAAGGGGTTGAAGCGGTACTTGAGGGCCTGCTCGGGCTCGATGACCTGGATGTAGACCTTCCATGCGGGGTTCTCGCCGCGCTCGATGGCGTTGAACAGATCGCGGGTAGCGTAGTTGGGATCGCTGCCAGCAAGGCGCTCAGCATCCTCGGGCAGGATGTTCTTGATGCCCTGCTCGGTGCGGAAGTGCCACTTGACGTACTTGTACGAGCCATCGGCGGCAACCAGCTTGAGGGAGTGGCTCGAGTAGCCGTGCATGTGACGGAAGCCGTCGGGGATACCGCGGTCAGACATCAGAATAGTGACCTGGTGCAGCGACTCGGGAACCAACGACCAGAAATCCCACATCATGGTAGCATCGGGCAGATGGGTCTGGGGATGACGCTTCTGGGTGTGGATAAAGTCGGGGAACTTGATAGGGTCACGGATGAAGAAGATCGGCGTGTTGTTGCCAACCATATCCCAGTTGCCCTCCTCGGTGTAGAACTTGACCGAGAAGCCACGAGGGTCGCGCGCAGTGTCGGCCGAGCCGAGCTCGCCGCCGACAGTTGAGAAGCGAGTAAACACAGGAGTGCGCTTGCCGACCTTGTTCAGGAACTTGGCGCAGGTCAGGTTGCTGATATCCTTGGTGACCTCAAAGTAACCGTGTGCGCCGGCACCCTTGGCGTGCACGACACGCTCGGGGATGCGCTCGCGGTCAAAGTGCGCAAGCTTGTCGATCAGGTGGAAGTCCTGCAGAACGACGGGTCCGTACTCGCCGGAAGTCATCGAGGTCTGGTTGTTGTCAACAGGATTGCCGTTGGCTGTGGTCAGCACGCCGCGGCTGGTGACAGAGGGAGCGTCAGAGGGGTGCATAGTCGCTTATTCTTGTTTTGCAGTGCTGAAATAAGAAGAGAAAGTACAATAAAAGAAACAAAAAGGAAGGCGTTTTTGTGGAGAAACAGAGAAGAAAAGAGAAAGGGGGGCCGTCGCAGCAGCGGCGCGAGTCTGCACTGATGGTAGATAAAGGAACGCCCCTACGGCGCCCGGCTAGCACGGAGCCATGAAAAAAGCCAGCGCATGTGATGCTGTTCGCCCTCTCTGTCTGCTGTGAACAGAGTGAAGAAAATAGCGCCGCTCCGATGCGCTCAAACAGTCTCATTTGCTGCGCTGTGAATGGCTGCCACGCATTTGCATATGAAAAAATTGCCGCTGTCCCGTGACGGCCAAAAAAATACATGAGCCAGTTTCTTCAAAACTCGAGCGCAAATCGGCCCATGCGCAAAGAGCTAATATTAATATCGTTTGCCACCGTTGTTGCAGCTGTAAAGCAAGCTGGCTGGTCGCGGTCAAAATCTGTTCTTTTTATCTTTAATCGCGCGCTGTTTTATCTTCTCCGAGAGATAATCTTGCTTCATGGACAGCTCAGGGTATTTCGATGATCAGACGCTAGATGAAATTAGGTCATTGATCAGAGCAAACAAAAATCAAGCCTTCCTTTTTTTTTTTGAATCAAAGGGCCTAAATAGCTGCCAAAAAGTCAGCACCCCTCCTTTTTTTACTCATAGCAGTTTAAATGTATTTTTAAGTATTTTTTCTATCTTTCAATGGCCGCAGTTACCTCTTCACGCGTTTGTAAGTGTACACTGTATAGACTTGATACATACGAGCATAGTTTATGCTGGTATCCAGCCAAGCGAGTAATTGAAATATACGTCTTTAAGACAGCACTGAATTAGGCAGCAAAAACCTTTATTACTCTTTTTTATTCGTGTAGCTAAAGGGACAAGTAAATTCGTGCCCAAGGCCAAGCCCAGGGCCACAAGACGAGCAGAGCAGACACGGTCTTTGCAAAAGTCTACCGACACCGAGAAAACAAAGGAGCGGCAAGGTGACGGAGATGAAGACGATGAGCAGCAGCAGCAGCATGAGGGTGATGAGAGAGAGTCGCAGGACATTGAAGCAGTCAGACAGCAGCATGAGGACTCTGAAGAAACACAGGACAGCGACTACCACCGCGTTCCAGAGCCACAGCCATCGCAAACACGTGCAATTGCACCAGGAGCAACCGCAATAGGCATTCCGATAATAGCTTCGTCATCATTTACACAGATTGGCATTCCTACAGTCGACTCGACGATGCCGCACCGCATGCGAACAACAGCAGCTGAACCAGCAAATATAGCAGCAACAGCAGCGGCAGATGGTGTCGTGCAGAGCCCTAAAAGGGTACCGCCACGACTGAACATTCATTCATATCAGCCGCTGCCAGCCGCGAGCGGCTCCGGTGCATCCGTGTCTGCAGCATCTTTGCCCAGGCTGGCATCGCTGAGTTCACCTATCAGCCCTCAGAGTACGTCGGCAAACAGAGCAAAGCGTGCACCTAGATCGCGGGTGACCAGTCCTCTGAAGCGGCCTCGCACAGCTAGCAAAACGCCAGAGCCACGGCCAATACTTCAGCTCAAAACAGAAGACGACTACTCGTGTTTAGCAGCAGAGGAGATAAGCAATCTGCCAATGGCGTATTTCTGTCGCGACACTAGGCACGGGCGGCCCACAGCTGAGTTTATCGAAAAGGAGAACGAGTTTATCCGCAAGATCAACGCACACACCGAGGGCAAAAATCCCGATCTGGTAAAAGAAGCCACACCGGCACCAGAACCAGAGCCGGTCAAAAAAACCGAACCAACAGCGCAGCCGGTCAACCGTATGGCGGCGCAAGTGCGCATTGTGGATGGAAAAGTCGTTGTTGATGCCGAGTCGCTGATGATCAACCGTAGCGATATGGCAGGTACGTCCGACGAGCCACTAGAGCTGATCGACGAATCCACGCGCCAGCGCTTTACAAACTCGTTGACCTACGTGCCCAAGCGCACATCGCGCAAGCGTTGGAAAACCGAGGAGACCGAGCTGTTCTACGACGCGCTGCGCAAATACGGAACTGATTTCCAGACCATAGCGTCGGTCCTGCCCGGTCGCAACCGCTACGATATACGCAACAAGTTCAAGGCTGAAGAAAAGAACCACGCATCCCGTATTACTGTTACTTTGCTTCGCAGAGATTGCCCAGTGCCTAGTCCGAGGCCCGATAGCGCCCTGCCAGAAGACGCGTATTTAGCCGACGGGCTGCCGGTATCTCTGGAGTCGTATTCGATGGTCACCACGCCCAATCCAGACAGCGGCGCACAGCAACAGCAGCGCGACAGCGAGACCGAGGGCCATGACGACGAGCCGCTGCCTGAGCCCAGCGCGGTGATCGAGAACCGCGCTCAGACTGCGCCCAGGACGAGGTCGGCAAGCATGAACAAGGCTAAAGCAGCAGCTACAGGCTAGTTCTAGTTCTAGCAGTGTCGCTCGTTGAGCTGTTTTCGAAAAACAATAAAATCTGGATGCTGGACGTTTTCAGAAACTGCTAAAAAAACCTCATCCATCCCATTGCGCTGTGCTGTGATCGGTTTAGGGGGCAAAGAAAAGGACACACTGCATAGAAGACAGGTTGGAAAATCCTTTTTTCGTTTTCCTGGAGGTCGTTTTCAGCTCTTCTTGAACCCCTGCTGTTTTGTATTGGCTTGTCTCGTTTCGCTCAAAAGCTGAAGAAAAATAACAGGCTGGTTTGTGTCAAAACAGAGGAAAAATTTTAACTCCCTTACTTGTGGTCCTTTTTTTTTCTTCCTTTTTTCTTTTCAATATTTTAAACTGCGTCTTCAGCACAGACACACGCAGCGCAACACAAATACAAACGCCTCTGTGTAAATAAAAAAGCACGTTTCTTTGCTTGCACCTGAGCACCAACAACACCAACTTTCAACATTGCGAGGCTCATCTGCAATAAAAAAAAACAAAAAAATTACAAAAGGAACCTTTTTAAAACACGCACACCCCAAACCCAGTCATTTTTTGTATTGTGTGTTTTCTTCAAAATCTTTTATAAATTAATTTCAATCGCATTTATTTTTTTTAGTTCTATTCTTTGTTATTTGGGTTCTCCTTCATACAATTCCCTTTTTATACAATTCATTCTTTTTCCAATCCATACTCTTTTTTCTTTATTTTTTCTTAAGCCATGGACAGCGAGCGTGGCTGGAAATTCACCCAGTGCTTTGGTGACAAGGCTGATTTGGAAGATGTCACCGAGGGTAAGTTACTTCAACAGTCTCACAAACAATTTGCCGATAAATTCAATCTGCGCAAAAACGTAGGAAGGTTTAAATTCCCCTTACGTTTACCACATAATATACGAGCAACAGTTGCATACCCAGTACTATTTTTTTGCAGTACTTGTACGCTGGCTGAATTCCACAATAACAAGCCAGGCAAATATGGTCGACTTTTGCTTATTGCCGAAGCAAATCTGCTGACATTTGTTTAATTTGCATTTATATACGATGGAATGGTGGAAGCAACACATCTCTTGCTTTTATACTTGTGACTAATTCGTTTGTGACTGATTGTCAAGTGAGCCACACGTTGTTTTTTTGTAGCCGATATTATTTCAACCGTCGAGTTCGACCACACTGGAAACTACCTGGCTACCGGCGATAAGGGTGGACGCGTGGTGCTGTTTGAAAGAAGCGATAATGTAAGTTGTCCTTTTTTTGTGTTTGTTTAATTTATCCACATATGTGGGTAGTATCTGTTCTTGTTCCCTTCTCCTCCCCGCGCTTAGCTTGCACTATTGCAGGTAATCCAGTCCCGCGAGAAATAGGAGACAAAAAACACCAAACTGCTAATATCGATGACCTTTTGCTTTGCGCGTATAATTGGAGTGTCTGTAGAAACAGGGATGCGAGTACAAGTTTTATACCGAATTCCAATCGCACGAGCCCGAGTTTGATTATCTGAAGAGTCTGGAGATTGAGGAGAAAATCAACCGAATCAAATGGCTCAAGCCAAACAACAATTCTCTGTACATGCTGACGACCAATGACAAGACCATCAAGCTGTGGAAGGTCTGCGAGAAGGCGCTGAAGCTTGTGACAGAGAACAACCTCCTTGATGGAGACCGCCCACCGCCACAGGACATCTCGCGTCTGCGTCTGCCAAAGCTCGTGCCGCATGAAAACATCATTGCGGCGATTCCGCGGAAGATCTACGCTAACGCTCATGCATACCACATCAATTCGATTTCTGTAAACTCGGACGGCGAAACGTATCTGTCTGCCGATGACCTGCGCATCAACCTATGGAATATGGGAATCAACAACCAGAGCTTCAACATCGTCGATATCAAGCCTGCCAACATGGAAGACCTGACCGAGGTCATCACCGCTGCCGAATTCCATCCGTCGTCCTGCAACTACTTCATGTACAGCAGCAGCAAGGGTACCATCAAGCTATGTGACATGCGCGAATCTGCCCTCTGCGATCAGCATGCCAAGCAGTTCGAGGAGCCCGAAGACCCCGCGTCCAAAAACTTTTTCTCAGAGATTATTTCGTCTGTCAGTGATGTGCGGTTTAGCGCCGATGGCAGGTACATTCTGTCGCGCGACTACCTGACTCTGCGGCTGTGGGACATCAACATGGAGAAGCAGCCGGTACGGACAATCAGTGTACATGACTACCTCAAGCCCAAGCTCTGCGACCTATACGAGAACGACTGTATCTTTGACAAGTTCGAGTGCAACATCAGTGGCGACGGAAAACATGCGATGACTGGGTCATACAACAACTACTTTAGCATCTACGATCTCGAGGAAACGGGTAACGACGTCATGCTGCAGGCTGACAAGAACGCTTTCAGGGCCAAGCGTGTCCAGGGTCCCAATGGAAGCAAAAGCAAGGTCGGCATTCCTCGCAATGGTCGCGGCGGTCTACGCAAGGAAGATATTGATCCGGAAAACATCGACTACAATCGCAAGATCCTGCACTCGAGCTGGCATCCGAGAGAGAACACACTGGCTGTTGCTGCCACTAACAATCTGTTTATCTTTACAGACTAGTTGCTTTCTTTTTCTTTCTCTCTTCTATGCCTCTATCTTTCTCTCTCTCTCTTTTTTTCCCACATCAACACAAGCAAATTTAGCTTTTTCTTCAAAAATTCCAACACTTTTTCTTTTCCGTTTTTTTTTTCTCTTTTACTTGACAATTTATCTTGTTTTCTCGCAAACATATGGCAAACATAGATGAAAAGAAAACCAGTTATAATAAAACAAATGATATCAATTAAGACATGTGCAACAACATGTCCAGTGATCAATACAAAATAAATGAGACATGTGCAAATAAAAATGTTAATTTCGGATAAATCCGGCATTTATAAATGGCCAAGGTATTTTGCTGAGAAGCCGAGTCTGTCCGAATCAGAACTGTGCAAATTTAGCTCTTAGTCTTGGCTCTAGTTCTGATGTTCGTAGCTGCCTTGGCCTTGGGCTTAGCTTTCGACTTGGGTTTAGTTTGAGCTTTGGCTCTAGGCTTGGCTCTAGACTTGGGCTTGGGTTCAGACTCGGGTTCTGGCTCCGATGCAAACCCTGCTCCGGACTCATACTCTGCCTCAGACTCTGGCTCGGATTCTGGCTCCGGCTCGGGTTTGGCTTTCCCAGCAGCCTTTCGGCTTCTTGGCACGGTTTCCGCCTTGCTTCTCTTGGCAGGGCGCTCAGAAGAAGGCTTTGCACGCTTAACGCCTTTGTTAGACGGCTGAGCAGTAAAAGCAGCCGTGAAGCTGTCCAGGCCTCCGGAATTCCCCATCCATATCCACCACAGTATGTCCATCACAGGCAGGATGTCTTTTCGGCGGTAGGCATATTTCTTTTTCGAGAACACGCCAGACATTTCATGCGCTATGTTGGCATGCTCGGGCGACAAAAACCTGCTCTGTACTGCAACCGTGTTTCTCAGCGTACTCCGCTGATACGCGCAGCCAGCAGGAATAAACACCGCATCACCCACTCGCTGGTACACACGGAAACACCGGGCATCGTCGCCATATGCCTCGTACATATCGCGCAAGTCATCAGTGTCCAAAAACAATCTTTGCTCGTAAACAGCGTTGCTGTCGGCATCGCCTCCGTCGAATTCGCCGATGGTCTCTCTTGCATCGAATGGAAAGATATCCCACCGAACAGCTGCCTCGTCTTGTTCGTCTGCCGATTCCTCATTTGGCTCCTCGCCCGACTTAGTATTCACCTTCTTGCCCTTCTTAGGCCGGCCTCGTGGCAAGTTGACTGGCTTGACATCCTTCAGACGCAGGCCGTCCATGTCCTGCTTCGAAGACGCAAAGACCAAAACGTTAACCATATCGGACACCTCGCACCGCAAGTTATCACGGCTGCCAACGTCGCAGGTACCATACGCGAGCTGGAGCTCCGGATCCAGACTGGGCCGAGCATATAGCCCAGGAAGCCGATTGACAAGGTTAAGAGTGCCGTCTCTCGAGGTGTACTGAGGGAAGGGCAGTTTCTGTATTACTTCATCAAGTTTCTGTTTCAGGAATATTGACGCCTCTGCTCTATCCTGCGGTTCCTTGTCGGCTTTTGCTGAATTGGTGCTTGTTGGTTTCTCCTGATTCGCGTCGTTTATGCTACTGCTCCTGCCAGTACGTCCGCCTCTAGCAGCACCTCTGGCAACTCCTCTAGTGGCGCCTCTGCCAGTGCCCCGGGGCCTGCCCCTACCTCTGCCTCTGGTACCACTAGCCTTTTGGGCACCAGGTTCCTTATCATCCTCATCGCCAGGGGTCTGTTCAAGCCTACGGACATCCTCTTTGTCGGGCTTGACAATTGCGCGACGACGGGCCGAAAGTATAGCGTCATGGAGCTCAGTCCATTCCTTCCGATTCGATGCCGTCAAGTAAGCACAATTCTCTGTAAAAAGTTGCAGGAACTGATCGACCGGCCAGCTACTACTCGACCTTGTCTTTGAACCAATCTCGAACACGTCCGCAAACAGCAGATTGATGGTTGTCAGAAGAACGTTCGGATTCCAGGGATCGAGATCGCGCTCATCAAGCAGCCCGGTGGCAACAACGACGTTGTTCTCTTCCCACGCCCTAGCAAACTCGCGCAGAGAAAGCTCGCCACGAGTGACGTAGATCGGCTGCCGATTCCACGCCTCCAGAGGCTGTCTGCACTCATGGCGCAGCCTGTTGAGCTTCTGGTCCCACATTGACTCCAGATATCGCGAGATGGATCTCGACGGACCAGCGCCACGGGACTCGTTGGGTTGCTGCCATTTGTCCTCGGCCGGCTGTACATGAGGCCCACCGGTAAAGTCGGCGTCGCCCAGGTTGACAATGACTTCCGAGTCCTCGTCGATCGCATCCAGCCGCTCGTAAATCCACGAATAATCAATCTCTTGACCAGGATCCCGCAAACCGAGCTCATTGGAGCAAAGGGAGATGGTGCTGTATCCCGAAGGCAGATTCTTGTCGAGATGATCGCAGTATCCAACCATCTTGTTGGCCTTGCGCAGCATCATTTCCAGCTCGTCCTGGCTGAAATTCGAAACGCGGACAAACTGTATCTTTCTATGTCGAGTCTCATGCCGGACTTGGTTGCCGTTGTCGACTAGATGAAGCCGCTTACAGTAGGACAGCTCTGATCGCTTATCGCCTGCCTGTTGGTTGCTGGTGCTTGCGCCTTCCCCGTCAGCTTTGCTCGCCAGATGATAGCAGTTCTTAACGTCGGAGTCGTCCCACTCAACAAAGCACCTTTCGCAGACCTCGGACATGCACAGGCAGCATGCGAAATAGGCAGAGAAAATCGGCGCATTGCACTTTTCGCATTTCTGGTGACCGCTCTGCGGCGTCGTGCGCAGGATGCAAGGAAGCGATGAGCAGCTGTACAAGGGATGGGGGGTCTCGGGGGCGATGGTGGTGCCAGCCGCGTTATCAAAACTGCCGTATCCTGCGCCATCCACTTCGTAGTTAAACGTTATAGCACCCGAGTGGGAGCCCTTTAAAGTGCTTACAAGCGTGTCTCGGACAATTGTCAGCTCCACGCGCAGCAGCGACTTGATCGTGGAAACCGTCTGACAGAGAATGTGGAACTCGGTCCAAGAATCGTCGCCCGGTGCAACGAGACGACCAGGCAGATATATCGGCATGGTCTTGTGACGGATAGACGGCAGCTTGCTCAGCCGAGAATAGAGCATAGGGCATAAAATAAACCGTGTGGTCTCCTCCTCGGCACCAGAAAGCAAAATCCGGACCTGTATAATAAGTCGGATGTCGGCAAACCGGCACCTGTCGCCAAAAGTACGCCTGATACAGCCACGACACTGGGGTTGGTTTGCCTTAAAGGTTCGGCAGTTGGAATGCTGCCGAATCAGATTTACTGTAACACTCTCGCAGTCCGGATCCAGTTTGGCCCAATGCTCAAACTTTCTGCGCTGGGCGTCAAAAAAGCTGGCAGGGTTAACCGGCGGGAAAAAGTCGCGCTCCCTAAACTCAAACGTGGACTGGTTCCTGGGATCGGTGGTTCGCGGTGCCGTGATCGTATGAGCCGGCTCATATGGATTGGCATCGATGTGAGCAAACTCAAAGCTTGGCGAGCACAGCTCTCTGGCGCTAGGAAGGTTGGCCCAGATAGTATCTACAGCATCCGACGATTCCTCCTGAAGTGTCAGTATTTCCGCAGAAGTACACAGCTCGTTAGCGTTTTGCGAGCTGGACAAAGCGTCGTCAGTTTCCATGTGTTCACCACCAACCCCAGAATCAACATCCATGCTGTTGTCAGGATCCTCGCTATCCACACCCGACTTCGTGTCGACAGCACCATTCTGCTTGTTTTCGACTACTGCCACCAATGTCTGCTCATTGTCTTTCTGCGGAGCAGTGCCTACAAATCGGGCATTTAATAACAATAAGACAGCATTAGCAGTTAACCCAACCAAAAAAAGTGGTGCAATGTTTAAAGACGCCACAGTAAAGCATTTTTTATGAAAGCTGATACTGCAGCCAGAAAGAAAAATACTTACTCGGCACAACGTCAATACCTTCTGTATCCATGCCACCTGCTGGTTTGTCGCTTGACTTTGAGGCATCGCCATCGCCAGAACGTGGGGCATTATTCGTACGAAGGGCTTCAATGTCTGCGCGAAGTTTCAAAAGCCTCATTCGATTCAGCGTATCACCTCGATTCTCGTCCACGTCCCCTTGGTTCTTGTCTCCAACACCGTCGGTATTTTTGCCCCGAGTCTTGTTTAAATCCATGTTGGTGTTGTCAATATACACGAAGCAGCTATCCAAAAAGGGAAGATCGCCTTTGTACCGAGGTTTTTTTGATCTTGAAGACCCAATGCTAGTGTCTGTTATTTCAGATGGCTGATTGGGCTGTTTGACCGGATACGTCTCTGCTTTAGGCTGCGGCTGCTCATGCTCACTCTCGTGCTTATCATCACATGGCATACTGGTTGAAGGACCCACCACAGCAGCCTTTGCTGCTATAATCTGCGCCTTTGTACGAGCCATAAAAGAATGCAAGTGTATCGATAAAAGAATGCGGTGCGTTGAAAGAAGACAATAAAATAAATTAATGCGAGCGTCAGAAAACAAGGTAGGCAGCGTCGGACGATGGTTAACTAATGAAAAAAAGGAAAAAGAAAAGAAAAGGAACGAAGGGGAGCAAGTAAAAAAAGAGTGTAACCGCGAGCAAACAAAGGAAATCCAGCAATTCCAAAGTTATCCCTTTGATTCTCCGAACCCAAAATCAACCTGGGATTGTAATTGCTGTCAAAGCCACACTCAGATCAGCGTTTATCATACGATCAGATCAAGAACTGGTACAAGTGGGTTGAAAAGATAAATAGGTGAATTTCAAATTAACTCATTTTTCTTCGTTCACTTTTTTTTCTCGCTTTTTCTCGCCTTTATATTATACAGACTAGAAATGTGGACCCAGAGATTTGCCGGAAACATTCTGCGCTCGCGGATATTCGCCAACAATGTAGCCGCGTCATTGGTTGGTCGTACACAGACTAGCAGCCTGCTATCAGCAGCAACAGTGGCCAGACCGACTCTTAGCTCATTCAAGGGCGTCTTTTCTTCTCAACAAAATCAGATTCGCAGTGTTCACAACCTGCAACCACGTCGGCGGAAGTACAAGAAGGCTCAAAAGGGCCGTGTTCCTGTGCGTACCGGCGGAAGCACCAAGGGAAACTACATGGCTTTCGGCGACTACGGCTTGCGTGTCAAACTGGGTCTGCGTCTTTCAGCCAAGACGATCTCTGCTATCCACGCGACTCTGAAACGCAAGCTTAAAGCAATCAAGGATCTGAAGATCTGGCTTCGTGTTTTCCCAGATATTCCTGTTACAACTAAGGGTACTGAGGTTCGAATGGGTAAGGGAAAGGGTGCGTTTGATTATTGGGCTGTCCGTGTACCGAAAGATAAGATTATTTTTGAGCTCAGTGGGCCTGGTCTTAATAACGAGCTGGCTAAGGATGCGATTCGGCAGGCTGGTTTCAAGCTCGGTGTGCCTACAGAGTTTGTGATCAAGAATGATGCTACCAAGCAGCCCAAGAAAAACGAGATGCCTCCTACAAACATTCCTTTCCAACATGCCAAATAATATAAAAGTGTCCTTTTTTTTTAAATCGTTAGATGTTTTTATATAGTCTGTTTATTTCCTTTGTCTAGCTAAAAATAAAACAGGTGCGAAAGGCGGTAGCGGATTATAAACGCCAAAACAGAGTTGGCAGCCTGGATCATCAAAATACGGTTGTTGAGCTGAGACTCGGTCAGCTTGCCGCTTCTGACCAATACCAGGTTGAGGAGGGTCAGATTATTGACGCCGACCATGGTTCCGTGCTCGTCTCTCTCGACATCAGCTATTCCAACAAGCTCGTACAGACGGACGATAGAAAGCCCAAGAGGTGTGGCGCCCTCAAGAGTAGTTCTGCTAGGCACCATGTATGCGCTGTGGTGGGATGCGTGCGCACTGCCATTAGCACCAGCGCGGTTGCTAGAAGAGCGTGATCGGCGGCCAGCCAGCTGCGACGAGGAAGAAGTAGCGGTGGATTTCTTTGACTTTAGCGATTTGGCCTTGGCAAAGCTCATCATTGCTATTGAAATTGTCCTACGGATACCGTCGATGCGACCAGACAAGCTTTCCTGGCTTTGCTGGTCATCATCAGGCTGGGAATCCACATTGTCATTGGCTGCATAAGTAGCTACATTATCCGAACCGGTATCAGATCCAGCGCTGTTATCAGACTCGATTTCCTGCTGCAGACGAGCGACAAGTGCTCGCGGAAGCGGGCTTTCCATGGCCATCCTTGGAAGTCTGTGTCTAGGGCAAGGCACGAGTCCAAATATCTGCGGAGCCGAGTAGAGAAAGTTGAATATCTGCGGCACAAACAGCAAAAGCAGAGTCTTAGAGAAATGACCAAGGATGCCGCAAACAGCGAATGTCATGCCAGCGAAATAGCAGTATGTGTCGCCGACAAACACCCTGGCAGGATAAACGTTCCAGTAATACAATGCACAAGAGACTGCGACAAATGGAAGCAACAGATAAAGCGTAAAAAGGTGCTGGTACTCGGCCTCGATATTTCCGTTGTTGACATTGGCAATGTCCTTGACGATAATCGAAAGCGCGATCACAATAGACTGACCAACCTCGACACCGTTGATTCCGGCCAATATATTGATCGCGTTGGTGCAGAAGACAGCCATCAGCCCAATGTACACGTAGTAAAGCGTGCCGAGATCGACAATATGTGTACCAAGCCACGGGCGCATAAACACAGGAACCACCACATGTGTCACGCCATATCCAACATAGTAAACGATCAAAACAGGAATAGACGCAATTGTCGGTAGTAAAAGCTTGAACCGCCATCTCAAGTCAAACACATCGTCAGCGAATCCCAGAAAAACCATGCTCTGCAGCGACAACAAAGCCGACAGATACTCGCCTAACCGGTCAAACGGAAACTTGTACGAGCCATGCTCATACGACCCAGAGTCCTGTGTTGCCCACCAGTTTCGAAACTGCGCTGGAATAAAGAGAAAAGTAGCTATCAGATAAACTGTAGCAGCGACCATACCCATGCTTTCGGCAAGCACGGGTTGTGAGGGTTTGGACAGATCGGCGCCAGAAAGCCCGACGCGTTTGAATGTGGATATTGTTGCTGGCACAAGACACCATGTGGCGAGTCCAGCGAGAGCCGACACGCATGTACAGACTGCCAATGGCTCGTCGCGGAACTGCCATACCAGCGCGAGCAGTACAGGAGACAGTCCCGCAGTCACTCGTTTGTAGTTTATCATCGTGTTCTGGCTGTTGATACGACAGCAGCAAGAGGAAGTAAAAAGAATTGAAGCAAAATAAATAAAGCTAAAAGTACAGGAAATGACAAGAGGATAGAAACAAAGACAAAAAAAAAAACTAAAAACGAGTAGATAAAAAAAAAGAGGTTTGAAACCCTTTTTGCGACAGCCAAAAAAAAAGACACTGTGGCCTTTTGTGCTGCTTTTGCTCCTCTAAGCGATGTGGGCCATTAAGAAGTGTCTACGTCAAAATCTAGAAAAATTAAGCTCTAATTATTTTCAAGCATTTTCTACTTGGTCCATGAACTGTCACTAAACCCCTTCTATGACAGCAAGCTTGTTTATTATTTTATTATTTTTAGCAAGCAAATTAAAAAAACTGTAAATTAGAAGACCAATTTATATTCTTTGTTCCTTAAATTTCATTTGCACTTGCAAGAAACGCTACATTTTACTTCTCTGTTTTAGTTTCCATTTAGCTTGCCCAGAAAAGGAAGAGTAAACATGTCGGCGAAGCGTCCACTGACAGAAGCTGAGGCTGACACAAATGCCACTCCTTCGGCTGGCACAGGTAGCGGCAGCAAGCTGGTTCCATACACCAGCTACAGCGACGTCTATTCGGTGCTGGTGGCTCTAAAAACGGCATTAGGCGAAGAAGACATTGTACATGCGAGCCAAAGAGCACTTCTCACAGTAAACACAGCAACGCTTCCTTCTGCGGTCCAACAAGCTGCTGTGAGGCTTGTGACGCAACTATGCACACATCCTACAGTAGACTCTGCGAGCGTCGTGACTGGGCTTGTGGATTCCCTGTACACAGCAGAGCCGTCGGTCAGATGCGAAGTGTACCAGGCATTGTTTAAGCTACACGAGCTAAAGGGCATTTTCAACGATGTTCAGCTTGCCGCAGAGGCTAAACAAAGACTAGACGATGCTGCTATGCGCGATCTAAACCATTCGCAGCACCATCTGCGGTGCGGCTCGCTAGCGGTCTTGCCCATGATCAAGCCAAGAAAGAACCGATCGACGAGCATCGACGTCTTTGATACGATTTGCAGATACACAACCGATGCGCATCCAAAGGTCAGACAGACAGCGCTGAACGCGATATTTCGCGAGCACATGATGTCGGTGAGGCTGCCCGTAGAGATGTACGACGAATGCGTGGTGGCTACAAAGGACGATTTCGAGCAGGTGCGGCTCGTAGCCGTGGAGCTGGTATGGGCAATCAGCAGCACGTATCCGGAATACCCGGTTGTGATTCAAAAGTTCAAGGTGGCAGAAACGATCCGTCTGCTGGACGACGCATTTGTCAAGATCTGCGACATGGTCAACGACAGCTCAGTCGTCGTCCGCCAACGAGCCTGCACCATCCTTGGCCGGTTCAAAAACGTCGACAGCAAGTTTCTGTCGCAGACGTTTAGCAAACAAGTCATGTCGCATCTTCGACGCTTTGTTCCCAGAGGCGGCACAAGAGGGTATGCAGGGCGCAACCGTGGTGTGCGCGGAAACCACTCGCGAGGGTTTATCCCGACTCCCAAGGGGGATGCCGACGTAGAGTCTGACGAGTTCAGGCTGCTTGATTCTGGTGCCGCCGGTGCTTTTGTCCATGGACTTGAGGACGAGTACCAGGAGGTCAGAGATGCTGCCATCGAATCGATAACAGAGCTGAGCATTGGTAGTGCCAGCTTTGCAGCCAAAGCAGTGGACTTTTTGGTCGATATGTTTAACGATAGCAGCGACCGCGTGCGTCTTTGCGCGATCCGCGCCCTGGTATCTATCGGCGAGCGCTCGCTGATCCAGCTAACCGAAGAGCAGCTTTCAATTGCACTGTCAGCGATGAAGGACGCCAGCCATATAATGCGTCACGGCATATATGAGTTTTTAGCCGTTTCCAGCCTGTCCAAATCAGAGAGTCTGGCACAGCTCATGGCAACGTTTAAATCAAACCTGGATAAGTATTCCGAAGACCAGATGCCCATATACAAGGCACTCAAGGCACTTGGCAACAACCATTCTAATTTGATCAATGCAGCGTTTGTGCGCGCTCTGTTGGGTATCAGCGAGCATTATCTAAGCCGCGAGGCGCGTATTGACGATATAGTTTATGCTGGCAACATTGTTTTGACTATGAACACCAAGGTTGCCACCAGAAACATGCTTGTTTCTGTGTTGCCCGACTATGTATATAGCCACCTCCCTTATCTGCGCGACAAGTACCGTGGCTGTCTGCCCGACGATATTTTGCTGTCTGTCCCCAAAAAACACTGGTTTGTCAAACAGATGCTCGAAAACCCGCATGTCGACGAGTCTGTTGCCCGGCTCTCATTGGAAGACAGAAAGATTGCTGCCCACAGAGTATTCGTCAGCCTTCAAGAGTCTCTATATCGGTGCTGTTCCGGTTCTGGATCCTGCTCACAGACCACAGGTCTTGCTGGAAAATCGACTGCAGAGCTAAAGCAGAAAACCCGCGAATTCAGTGCTGTTCAAAACAACGCGCCAACGGATGATCCTTCTGTACGCAATTATGAGCTGGCTGTTCTTCATTACGCGAAACTAGTGAGCAACGTGTCTAGCATGCAAACAATGGCAGATAAGCTCTACCAGCGCGCCGAGGTTCTTGACCTTGCATCAACACTCATGTATGGCTCGTATGAAATCGAGGCCCGGACGATTGGACTTGATCTGGATTCGATCTTTGCTCTCAGGTATCTGCGGCTATTTGTGCATGCTCTGTGGATCAGCCGTCATCAAGCAAACCTGTACGATCCAAAAATTTCAGAAAAGCTAATGGACGAGTTTTCCCAGCGCGTTCGACGTCTCGATCAGCTGGCACAGTCAAGGTCGGCAGACATCTCGGAGCTCAAGCAACTATCCCTGAGCGTGGGCAACAACAGCAACAAAAAGATATCTGATGAAAGCATTACCACGTTTATTCATAGCTTCAAGCCATCGTTGTTTGCTCCAGCTACAGGCCGTTGCCAATACGCGCAGGCATCGTTTATCAGACCAGCAACAAAGAAACGCATTATAGAGTTTAACCACTTATTTCCGCTAAACCTGCAGATCAAGTCTTCTGTTGTGTGGGTTGATCGTCGAGAAAACATACTGGTCACAGTTAGAATGCCCACCCAGGAATGTGTCAAGCTATATCCACCAGCAAGTTCGCTAAAACCCTTGGCGCCAATGCAGTGGTCGCTCGATTGGGATTCAGTACCTGTTTCCTTGCCGCTTGGCTCTGGGGAAGGTACCTCTGTCACTGTGAACATTGCATTGCGACAAGCAGCAGATATCCCATGGACTGATTCGTTTATTGTCAAAGGCGATCTGGTACCGCACGGATACAAGATCGAGAGTTATTACAAGAACTTGGCCAGCGGTAACCACCAGTATGTCGACATCCATATAACCGACGATGGCTACACGGTCAATGTTAATGCTGTCGAATTCAAGCCGTCTCCATCGATTCATACACGAGCTTGACCAATACTAGCAGATATGATGGGGTGGTTTTTTTTTCACAAACTAAAAAGCGATATAAAAAAAGACTGAATAATTTTGTACTTATGAAGAGATAAATGTGAGAAAAAAAATAAGAGAAACCTTGCAAAAGCGGATACCAGTCTAGCTCAGAACATGCCGTTCTTAGCACGACGTGGGCCTTCAAAGGAAGAAACCATATGATGGTTACGACCAAGGTTGTCCAGATCCTTGACCTTGTAGATACGCACCATCCAATTCTCAGAAGTAAACGCCTCCTCAAAGTTGTCCAATGTCACAGATGACGGCAGTTTCTGCTTGCGTACACGATCAAAGCCCTGGGGGCCCATTATCTCCGAAAACCGGTAGTAGCACAGCTTGTGCATCAGCGAATTGCGCATGGTCGGGCTTGCCGTATCACCAATAGCATACTCGCCGTTCGAGTTATAAAAGTCTTCTTCCTTGACGCCATCCGGATAAACGCCCTGAGCAATGCGGATCATCCACAAAAACTTGTTGATATCGTCTCCGGAGTACCCTAGAAGAGAGCCAAAAATAACAAGAATGTAGTCGACATCATGACGACGAGCAAGCTCATAAGCAGTATCTTCGTCGGAAGCTAGAATCTTGCCTACAGTGGCAATGTGTGTGTTGTTCCAGGTGTTGTTGTCGACGAGAGTCGTGCGATCAGCCATTCCGGCCAGCTGGTATCCGTAGTCCCACCACGAAAGTACCTTGGCATCAGGCTCAGTGTTCATACGCAGCCAATAGTAGGCCTCGCGGAAATCGTCGATGATATGATGCGAGCCGTCTGGCGAACGTGATGCCAGCACGACCGATGGCGAAGAATAAGCGGACGAGGTTATCCAACTGCAATGCCACTGGAACATGCACAAAAAGTACAAGAGATTGGCGATAACCACGAATTTTGGCAAAGAGGCATAGAAGCTCTTGAATCCAGGTTTCTCGAAGAAAGAAGACGCCTGTCCTTCATTCGATTCGCTTAAAGAAGAAGAAGAAGAAGTACTGGCTTGAACCTCTGAGCCTGCATGTTTGGCTGCACTCTTTTCTGCCTTGGGATTGATAAAACTGCTGGCACTGGTTGTGCTCTTTGCTGCATCTGCTGCCGCTGTTGCTGCTGAAGCATCGGTGTCTCTAAAATCGAGATAGACCTCAAATACATTTGCCACTGCAATGCCAGCCATCACGCACACAATCGGAGTCAGAGTAAGAATCAGACGAACCATGACTCCAGCGAAATATGCAGCAAACAGAGAATAAAGGATCAAAAACACATGGTTGTCGGAAAGCTCGCGGAAGCTAAAGTAAATTCCAGCCGGAAGCAGCCAAATAAGCATATTCAGATCAAAGAAGAAATTGGGCCAAGCAGTCGGCTGATGCTCAGAAACCGAGGCAATAATTGGAATATGAATCTTAGCGTAGCCGGTATCCCAAAGCGAGTAGAAACGACCGGTCCAAGGAGCAATCACACCAGACATTGTCAGCAAAACAAGACCACCAAAGCCTATAACAAACAGACCGAGAATGGCACCGCGAAGCAGAATGCGGAAATGGTTTGAAGGAATCAGCGTACGCACATAGTTTGCAAACGCAACAAGCTGGATCAAGCCAAAAGTCCCCAGCGCCGCCATGTGCTCGCTGGTGAACGTAGGTTGGAACCCGACAAACGGAATCTGCATGCTCGCCAGCGTTCCAATGGCATAGAAGGATGAGTAGGCAATGTAAAGACGGTTGCTATAGCGACCCATGGCCAGCAGAGCAAAGACATGAAGCGGGATCAGGTTAATGATAAATACATAGCCACCCCACGCCGAAACCATGTAAAAGTATGAAATCGCAGTCAGCGCACCATAGAAAGCAGAGCCAAGGCGGACAGAGCGGAGCCACAAAAAGAAGGTAAAGACCAAGAGAAAAATGGCAATTCCCTCGTTGTCATAAGAACCGGCAACCGACCGAGAAATATATCCCGGAGCAACGCCAACAAAAGCAGCAGCAAGAAGACCAGCTGTTGCATTCTTCACCTCCTTTCCCAAATGATAAGTGGCTATGGCCGTCAATGCCGAAAACATCGGCGCCAGGAACACGCATACGTTGCGGATATCAACAGGAATGTTGAGCGCGTGAAGTGCGTTGTATATGGTTGCCGAAGTCACCATGATTCCAGGGTACAGGGTGCCGCCCACTACGCGGCCTAGCGGATACCAAGCGGTCTCATCAAACCAGTTCCAGAACTTGTCAAACCCGTTGTCCACGAGGTAGCGCGTGGTGCGGTAGTTGAACCACGGATCAAACTCATGGATAACCGACTCGAAGCGAATAACAGAGTAGAGACGCGAGCCAACTGCAACTATTGAAATGAGCCCGAGAATTGCAATGCGCAGAAGAGATGTCTGGTCGACTGCCGTCAACCCAAACACCTTTTGCGCCATTTTGAACTGTAAAGTATGGCTTTTGTTACAGGTGTCCACAGATGAACAAGCCAAGCAAAACGAAAAATGAAAGGCGGTGAGTGAGAGAAATGGTAAAAAAAAATGGAAATGTGAGAAGCAAGAAAGAGGAGTCGACGACATGATAATATTTGGGTGTAAACAGATGCTGCTCGCCTTAAAGACCGCTGGTACTAAAGGAACCAATCACCGTCTGACGTAGAGTTTGGCTAATTAGCTTGGATCTGCGAATCACGTTGAAAACCAGCACACCCAAAAATTTGGTGTTTCATAAGTTGCTCACTCGCTTTTTTTTTTAAACACACACGGTTCGCTTTTACGCTTTTGCTGCATTTCTTTCTTTTTTAGTCTCTTTCGAGTCCCCAAAATCCAACTCAATTTATTTTTATTCTATTTCTTTGCTTGCTCAACTGGTTGTTTATTGTCAAGTAGAAAAACAAGCGATATCGGAAAATGAAGGAGCCGGTGCTCGTCCAGGCACCAAAGCAAATGTAAGCGTTTTCTTTTTCTAAAGCACAGTACAGTGGGAGAAAGAGAAAGAGAGAGAGAGTAGCATTAACCAAAATCGTAGTCTTTTTAATGAGCATATACAGGCAAAGCTAATATTCAAAAGTATTTTTTTCTTCCCTCTTCTTTTCTATGCTGTAGCCATTGCATTCAGTTTGGCGTCCCTGGCCCTCGCGATATCAGACAGGCGGCCGAGATCGAGGTCAACGAACGCGACCTGTACACCTCCGAGTCTCGCAAGCCGGTGGAACACGGAGTGCTTGATCCGCGCCTGGGTATCTCGAACAAAAATGATATTTGCCAAACCTGCTTTCAGCGCATGGCCGAATGCGTCGGTCACTGGGGGTATATCGATCTATGCGTGCCAGTGTTCCATTTTGGCTATTTTAGAATGACGCAGCAGATTCTGCAGGACATTTGCAAGTCGTGCTCGCGCGTGATGCTTGAGGAGTCCGACCGACGCACGTACCTAAGGAAGATGCGCACTCCTGGCATCGACGGGCTTCAGGCACGTGGTCTTGTCAAGGCAGTCAATGAGCGTTGCAAAAAGGTCACCTACTGCCCGCACTGCGGAGCTACCAACGGTGTCGTTAAAAAGGCTGGCCCACTTAAGATTGTGCACGACAAGTTCCGCCAGAAGCGCACTGCCGAGGAGCAGGACGAGTTTCGCAAGACGCTGGCAAATGCTGCCGAAGCAGACCCACAGCTGACGACGTTTGTTGCCAAGGCACAGTCGGAAGAGATGACGCCCTTGCGCGTGTACAACCTGTTCAAGAACATTTCCGAAGAAGACTGTGAGCTGATGGGTCTTAATCCCAAGAGTGGTCGTCCTGAGCTGTTCCTTTGGACCAGCATCCCTGTGCCACCAGTGTGCATCCGCCCATCGGTTGCGCAGGACGGTGCTAGCAACGAAGACGATCTGACAGTCAAGCTTTCCGACATTATCTCTACCAATTCTTTGATCGAGGCAGGCATGCGACAGGGCGCTGGCACAATCAATATCATGGAGCAGTGGGACTACCTGGGTCTTGCTGTTGCCATGTATATCAACAGTGATGTGCCCGGAGTGCCGATTGCAGTGATCGGAAAGCCTATTCGTGGCTTTACCCAGCGACTGAAGGGTAAGCAAGGTCGCTTCCGTGGAAATCTGTCGGGAAAGCGTGTGGACTTTAGCGGACGCACGGTCATTTCGCCTGATCCGAATATGCGCATTGACGAGGTCGCTGTCCCCGACAGAGTCGCCAAGATTTTGACCTACCCAGAGAAAGTCACGCCGCACAACAAGGCGCGTCTGCAAAAGACAGTTCGCAATGGCCCTAACGTTCATCCCGGAGCAAACTGCGTGCAGCTCGGCTCTAGCGGTCAGAAGCGTGTTCTTCTTGCGTCGATCAGAGACCAAGTAGCTGACAATCTGCGTGTAGGCGATATTGTCGAGCGTCACTTGTGCAATGGCGATGTGGTCCTGTTTAATCGCCAGCCGTCGCTGCATCGTCTGTCCATTATGTCTCACTCGGCTCGCATCATGCCCTGGAGAACATTCCGCTTTAACGAGTGTGTCTGCACGCCGTACAATGCCGATTTTGACGGCGATGAAATGAATCTTCATGTTCCTCAGACCGAAGAGGCTCGTGTCGAGGCTCGCGAGCTGATGGGCGTGCGCAATAACCTGGTGACTCCCCGCAATGGCGAGCCCATTATCGGTGCCACGCAGGATTTCATTACTACAGCCTATTTGATTACTCAGAAGGAGAGGTTCTACGATCGCTCGCAGTTTGTGCAGATAGTGTCGTACTGCTTCGATGCCAACACCCACATTGATATTCCGCCTCCGTGCATTGTCAAGCCTCGGTGCCTGTGGTCTGGCAAGCAGATCATCAATGTTCTGATGCGTCCCAACAAGGATTCAAAGGTCCTGATTAATCTGGAAGCCAAGACCAAGTCGTTCAAAAAGCCAAAGATTCCCGATCTTTGCCCCAGGGACGGGTACCTGATTATTCGCAACAGCGAGATCATGTGTGGTATCCTGGACAAGAAGGTGGTTGGTGACGGCAACAAGGATACGGTCTTCTTTATCGCGCTTCGTGATTACGGAACCAAGGAGGCGGCGGAGCTTATGAACCGTCTTGCTAAGCTTTCTGCCAGATGGAGTTGCAATCAGGGGTTCTCGATTGGCCTGTCTGATGTTATGCCCGGAAAGATCCTGAGAGAGCGTAAGGACCTGCTTATCGAGGATGCATACACCGAGTGTGACGATCTGATTGAAAAGAGCCGTCGCGGTATACTGGAGACTCTGCCTGGTCGCGACAATGCGCAAACCCTTGAAGACACGATTTCTGGAGTTCTGTCTAATGTTCGTGACAACGCGGGTAAGATTTGTATGGAGGAGCTTAGTCGCTACAATGCACCACTTATTATGGCAACTTGTGGGTCCAAGGGTAGCCCTATCAATGTGTGCCAGATGGTGGCATGTGTTGGTCAGCAGATTGTCAGTGGCAGCCGTATTGCCGACGGGTTTACGGACCGTACCTTGCCCACTTTCCTCAAAAGATCGCGTACTCCAGAGGCCAAGGGTTTTGTCGCGAACAGTTTCTACACAGGTCTGTACCCTACAGAGTTCTTTTTCCACGCAGCTTCAGGTCGTGAGGGTCTGGTCGATGCCGCTGTTAAAACTGCAGAAACTGGCTATATGCAGCGTCGACTGGTCAAGGCGTTTGAAGACCTACGCGTGCAGTACGACTCTTCGGTCCGCAACTCGGTCGGCAATGTGGTTCAGTTTGAATACGGTGGCGATTCGCTTGACCCTTACTCTCTTGAGGGCGATGGCGTGCCTGTCAGGTTTACGCACAATTGGAAACACGTCAGCAACACAACCGAGCTTCCTAAAGACGACCAGCACCTTGCGCCTTTCCAGA
Source organism: Coemansia sp. RSA 1721 (assembly GCA_027578855.1). Classification (NCBI taxonomy): domain Eukaryota; kingdom Fungi; phylum Kickxellomycota; class Kickxellomycetes; order Kickxellales; family Kickxellaceae; genus Coemansia; species Coemansia sp. RSA 1721. The sequence continues at coordinate 24,275 of JANBTK010000051.1, forward strand.
TCCGCCACATTGTCGATGCAACGCTGAAAGAGCCCCGGTTCATCAGCTGGACGTCGGAGAGCTGGCGCGCAACCACTCAAGAATTCGTCCACGAAAGGATTGCTGGCCGACTGGCAGCCCTACGCGAGTCCTACGGCCTTGAGCCATACGACGAAGTACCCGAAGACATCACTGCGGGTGCATCCGGTGCTGCCAAGCCCAAGGCGCGTGGCAGAAAGACCAAAAACCAGCCTGCATCCAAAGAGCCATCATCAGAGTCTCCAGAAGACATTTCACGGGCTATTCTCGCGTGGTCGCTGGATGAGGCCGATGCCAATCAGTCTCTTGCAATTCGCAGGGTTGTTGACAATAAGCTTTTGGTGACGCGCACTTTACTCGCCGGCTTCCTTGATCTGTGTATCCGCAAATATCAACGTTCGCGTGTGGATCCTGGAACAGCCGTTGGCGCTGTCGGAGCGCAGAGTATTGGTGAGCCCACAACGCAAATGACGCTCAAGGCGTTCCATTTTGCTGGTATTGCTAGCATGAACGTCACAATGGGTGTCCCGCGTATCAAGGAGATCATCAACGCAGCAAAGAATATCAGCACGCCCGTAGTAAGTTGCAAACTTATCAACGACAACAGCGTATCCTCTGCTCGGATTGTCAAGGGCCGTATAGAGCGCACGCTCCTGGGCGACATTGCGTATAGCATTGACGAGGTGTACACGGTATCTTCGTGCTTTATTGCTGTGCAGATCGATATGGAGGTTATCCGCAAGCTTCAGCTCGAGCTGTCGCTTGAAGACATCTGCCAAGCGATTAGCACGGCGCCAAAGCTCAAGATCGGCAGCAACGTGCATATCGATAGACCGTGCAAACTGAACGTGTTTGTGAGTCCCAAGGACCCCAAGGACCTGCATTATGAGCTACAGAAGCTTAAACGGGCGCTTCCCAATATTATTGTGCACGGGCACCCCAGCGCTCAAAGATCGGTTATTATGAGCAAGCAGGATGGCAGCAATCGGTACACGCTGAGCGTCGAAGGCAACAGTCTGATTGAGGCCATGACTACGGACGGTGTCGATGGCCGCTCCACCTACAGCAACCACATGATGGATAACCTGCGGTACCTTGGCATTGAGGCCACCAGATCCATTATCATCCGAGAGCTGAGCGATATCTTTAGCAACTACAGTATCTCGATCGATATCAGGCATCTTATGCTTCTGGGCGATCTGATGTGCTACAAGGGCGAGATCCTGGGAATCACCCGCTATGGTATTGCCAAGATGAACGACTCAGTCATGATGCTGGCGTCGTTCGAAAAGACGACTGACCATCTTTTCGACGCTGCTGTTTTCGGCAAGCGCGACATGGTCCATGGCGTCTCTGAACGCATTATCATGGGCCAGCAAATGCCTGTCGGAACCGGTGTTTTCAAGCTTCTGTTGGACTACGATCGCGAAATCAAGCCGACCATCAGACCGCTTCTGTTCGACGAACCAAGCAGCCGACCAATCAAAAGCATTTCAAACGGAACATTGGTTATCGGACAAAATGCCATGGAAGTCTGTTCTTAAGAATTTTTTAAACATGGTTTAAAGGTTTCAAAACACGAAAAGATTTTTTTTTACGTTTTTAAAGTAGTTTAGGATTCTCCAAAGCTGAGCCATTTGTTGTATGCCTTGATTGCATCTTGGCGAACCAGCCGCTTGCGGTCATTCCGAGCAGCAGTCAGCGCGCGAAGCACAGCTTTTCTAGAAGACTGGACAACAGGGTAGATATACTTTTCGGGAATCAGCGACAGTGCATCGCAGGTCGCTCTGCGAACCTCGACGGTGTTTGCCTGGTTTTCCTGGGATATCGACAAGATCAGCAGAGGAATGATTGACGCAGACAGCTCCTTCTGAAGGGTATCTGGCGACTCGATTATAACCATGGTAATAGTGCGGATGCTGGCAGCCTTGAGACTGCTCTGCGTTAGACTGATAGCCGACAGGAGCAGCGGAATGACACTTTCGACTCCATTCATTAGCACGCTCTTGGGCATGTATCTGATGGTGCTTGTCAAGACCACAAGCAGATTTGTTTTCACCTGCTCGTTATCTGCGCTCTTGAACTTTGACGTGATCTGCGGAACCACCGTGGCATAAAACCTCTGCTTAGACAGAACCTTGACAACTCCATGAGTCGCTGTGGTGATCGACCAGTCGTGGTCTCCTAGAACAATACCGAATCCTTCAGCAGCAACCGTCGAGTTTTCCGACGAATTAGAGGCGATCAGCTCCAAGAGCCAGTTGACTATCTCGTATCCGCCCTTATCGTTGCAGCTGACCTGTGCTCTTGCCAGCCAGTGGCGAATAAGTACTGATGCAGCACTATCGCATTGCTCAGCTTCCTGAAGTGCCCGCTTAACCATCTCACTCCGCTGCTTGGCATCTTTGGTCTTGTTGACGATGGACGCAATCATCTCAAAGCAAGCATCTCTCTGTTCTTGAAGAGTCGTATTCAGACCAGCTGCGGATACTTTGCTGATAAACTCGTTGACATTGTCAACAGGAAGCATTGTCTGCGGCAAGCATGAGCAGACAGCTGCCGAAAACAGCGGCGAAAGTGAACTAGTTGACGCATTGCTGCTCTGCAGTGCAATGTCCTGGTACCTGGCAAAAAGAGGATCAAGGTATTTTGCCTGCAAGCTCTCGTTAATCCTACTCAGAGCAGCAACCATAGCTCTGGAAATCTCGAGTACAAGCAGTGATACCGCATGCTCGCCGTTGGAAGACTGTGCCAAACCATATATCCAGTCTGAAAGCGGGTTGACAACAGAGTCTAGCAGTTTTACGCATAGATCAGTATTGTCCTCCTTGCTGCTCACAACAACGGCCTCGATTACCTTGCGAATGGTGGATACGGTTGCCAGGCAGTGAGGTGGTGCCAAGTTGCCTGAAACGACAAGGTTAGACAGACCGGTAAGGACAGGCACAAGGATCTTGGAAGAAGATACGCCAATGGCTCCCAATGCATTGAGCAGATGAGACACTTTTTGGACAGCAATAAACTTGTCACGCATTGCCTCAAAGAACATGGGCAAAACAACCGACTGGACCTGATCTGGCTTGGACTGAGAAAGCTGGATCAGCAGATGTGTGGCCTCTTTGTTGACGTTCTCTTCTTCGTTGCGCTCGATCGATGCCCGAGCGATGGTCTGGAAGGCAACAGCAATCTCATCGTCGTTTAGGAAGACAGGGAGCAGGGTCAAAAGCGTGATTCCCTTCAAGCGAGTAATATGCAAAAAGCTGTATTCCTTGTCAAGCGGAATCGACGTGTCGGGCCTGTATATGTTGAGCAGGTTGATCTTGTCAGCCTCCAGACACTCTGCCTTTCTAGCAACGTCGCAACTAGCAGAAAGCACGTGGTTAAGCACGTCCATCAGTTCGCGTCGCACAGTGAGTATCTCGGTTGCATCCATGCGCTCGATGATGATTGGGATCACGGCATCGGATACGACAGAGCAGTTGTACGCAGAAGACCGAGCAACTGCGCGAAGTATTTTGCCGATCTGCTCCGAGTTTTTGATCTCTTCGGCGGTCAGCTGGAACACGGCTTCCTTAAGCACATAATCCAAAGGCGAAGAAGTCTCGCCTTCGTCGTCTACCATAGCAGCTGGATCTGCCGCGGATGCGTCTGTGTCCTTTGGCGGAGCAATCACCGAATAGATAGACTCTAATGTGTCCAGCGCAGTGTTGACCACTGATTCGTCCGACGACATAAATACATCCTCGCGAATTTGCTCGACCAGGGTTTCCAGATGGCTCTTAAAGTCCTCCGAGCTGAAACTATGTGTGCCTGCAGCCAGTGTTTCGTATGCGTCGATCTTGGCGCTGATAGATGTAGCAGAAGCCTTATCGACCAGAGGCTTGACAGCCATGCTGCCGAAATAGGGCGAGCAAGTGATCGCAGCGCGCAGCGCAACCTTTAGCGACTCTGGAGAGATAGCCGATGGATCACCTTCGCGGTTTTTGAAAGTGATAGGGAAGTAACAGAAGATAACGTCGAAAAGATCCTCAGCGTTGGTTTTAATATCGACCAGGTCCGCGATCTTTGGGATGGTCTGGAAAGCGACACTCAGCGATCTAGGGTCCTTTTCGCCATCAAGCATCTGCGCAAAGCCAAGCACGAAATCGCACCCCATCTGCTTCACAGCCTGCGGATGGTTCTGGATCACCAGTTCGAGAAGCTGATATGCGGCGCTACGCGTAGAGTGCTGGAAACTCTGCACATGCACTTCTTTAAACAGAGCGTTCAACACATCGACTGCAAACTTGTCTGAAAAAGAAGCCAGGCGCAGGAGTGCGTTGATCGCTGTAAGGACATGTGGTACGCATGTAGCATCTTCCAGGCGAGCGCAGAAAAACTGAACCAGTCGCGATGTCGCCTGCTCCGGAATAGCAGACTCGGGAAGCACGTTTAGAACGTCTGAGAGCACCTGCACACCCTTGCTTCGTCTGCTTGCCTCCTCACTTGCCAGATAGGAGCCCAGCGCTTGCACTAGCTCCAGCAGCGACGAATCCCCGCTCGTGATGGCTACACAATAAACCAAGTGATAAAAGACAAGATAATCAGGTATTTAAAGGTGGCTTTAGAAATCAATGCAGAACTAGCCAGAGGCTTCAAAGAAAAAAAGCCAATAAGTTTTCATACGTACATGTCAATAGGTTCTGGAGCAGCTCTGTGTTGTTTGCATTGTCTCCAAGACCAATGATATAGGCGTCGACCAGCCTCTGCACGACCATTTGTATAGCTAGAAATAACGCTATGTATTTATATGTATAGTTTGTAGGTTTTGCAATGAAAACGAGGTGGAAATTACAACAAAAACAATAAAAAAATATAAGCCAGAAGAAAAGAAATCGTTAAAGATAAATTCAATTTGTGCTTTTGCATTTCTTCAAAAGAAAAAAAGTTCAATTATTAATCCAGCAAGTAGCATCCGGCTCGAGCCAAGTTTAGCTTGTTTGCTTGTTTGTGATCAAAACGAAAATAACAAGCAACGAGCCGCCATTTAAAACCAAAAAAGGAAAGCCATATGTAAAAAAAACAGCGCTGTTTCTTTTTTTTTTTAGCCAGTTCTGGAACTGACACGGTTACGACCGGAACAAACATGCTAACAAAAATCTGCTAGCCAAGAGTATTGCAATGTCCTTAATGCCCAAAACCGAAAAGCAGTCAAGTGGGTGGGAGAGAACCCGAATGACTTGGGAAAGCATCTAAAATGTTGGTGGTATTTTTGGCACTGGCTGTGTTGTGATTTTGATCAAAAAAAAACTTTTTTTTATTTATTCGCGCATGAGGGATGCTGCTGGTCATTTCCACTCCCCGCTTATCATTCAACAAATCGATTAAAAGAACCTTTTTTTCTCTTCTAACCCCTTTTTTTAAAAGGAAAAATATTAATTGTACATACACTTTAACTCGGCGCTACCTCTTCCTTTTTTTTAGTATTTAAATAGAGCATATTTTCTAGCTAGACTCGCTATTTAACAAGATGCCGTGCAAAGTTGTTCTTGCTGCAGAAGTCGCTTCCAACTACACGTAAGTATATTGATTGATTGCAGATACAAGACTATAAAGCAAGTCACACACACAAGACAAAACGAGTATATTCAAATACTTGTGCATGTGTTCTAATACTTGTTTTGCCTTTTTTACTTGTAATCCTGTATGCTGAAAATAGTGCCGAGATCAAGTCGGAGGTGAGCCAGAAAGCTACCAAGCCCAAGCTGGTGGGGTTCCTGGCCAACGACGACATCTACGCGGAGAAATACGCGCAGTCGTCGAGCAAGCATCTGGCCGAAGCCGGACTAGCATTTGAGCTTCGACAGGTGCCGCGCGAGTCACTGGAGAACGAGATCCGCATGGCCAACACCGACGACAATGTCAGCGGCATCCTAGTGTACTACCCTGTATACGGCGACGACCGTGACCAGAAGCTACAAGACCTGGTAGATCCGACAAAGGACGTCGAAGGTCTGAACGTGGTATACAACGGCAAGCTATACAGCAATGATCGGTTCCTGGATGACGGAAAGACGCGCAAGGCCATTTTGCCATGCACACCACTGGCGGTGGTCAAGGTTCTGGACCACATCGGTGTCTACAACCACGGCCTGCCCTACGGCGACCATCTGCGTGGCAAGACTATCGCTGTGGTTAACCGCAGTGAGGTGGTGGGTCGTCCGCTGGCGGCGCTGCTGGCTAACGACGGAGCCAAGGTGTACTCGATCGATATCAATGATATACAGATATACGAGCGCGATCAGAAGGCGTCGATCAACAGCCATACGGCCACAATGACGGAGCTCAAGCCAGAGGATGTGATTCCGCTTTGCGACGTTGTCATCACCGGCGTACCGGCCGCCGCGTATAAGATGCCGACGAGTCTGCTCAAGCCCGGCGTGGTCGCTGTCAACTTTGCCAGCGTGCGCAACTTTGAGCCCGAAGTCAAAGATGTTGCGTCGATCTACGTGCCTTCTGTCGGAAAGGTCACTGTGTCTATGCTACAGCGCAACCTGCTGCGTCTGTTCAACTACCAGCACTAGTATAATTTTTTTTCTTACAATGATCTGGTCGCAAATTGCTGCACAAAAACAGGGTGGTTTAATATAGCTGCGTAATGTTCAGAAAAGCAACAAAAAGAAAGTAGATAAAAAAAGGGGTGATGCCCACGCAGTTGGAGGTTCTGTGGCGCGTGTCTAGAAGTAAGTGGTCACGCTCTTGAAGATCTCGCGCGGGTTACCGTCGGCAAAGACCCACTTTTTAGCAACCAGGGCGTTTGTCACCGGTGTGGAGATGACGCTGGTCTTGTGGTAGAACAGCATCAGCGCCTGGGCCTCATCAGCAGAAAGACGATCGACCTTGATGACCTCAAATGGCACCTCGGACGCGGGTCTGGCGATGCTAGGATCGCTGGCAACATCGGCGTTGGCCAGCGGAACCATCGGCGGCGGGTTGAGCTTGAGCCGAAGATCCTTGGGCATAAACCTTGGCTCAACATACGACGTAGCGCCAACAACCCATCCGCTGGCAACAGCTGCCTTGCCCTCGAAGAACGGCAAAAACGCATTAACCAGTCGCAGCCGACTAGCCGGAAGCACCACGTCCTGCTGGTCCGTATAGCTTGTGGCGCACCACAGTGTGTTGACACTGTCAAGCGCAATAAGCACCGGTACTTGCTTCTGCGCACTGGCGATTGCCAGCAGATTCTCAAGCACATCGTGTGCCAGCGACGGCGTATGGATGCCAAACTCCACCAAGTCGGCCAGAGTCTTGTCTGCTGCCAATGTCTTTTTGCCCACCACAACGCTCTTGCCCAGGGGAACTTTGCCCAGAGCCTCTTTGCTCAGGGATGCCACGGACCGCAGAAGATCCATGGTCACCTCGTGCTGCACAAACAGATCGCTGTCGTTGGCTGGCGCATACGGCCGGCTAGAGTTGACCCAGGAAACTGTAGAAGATGCATATATAACTATATGGCCAGAAGCCGCTGCAACCGACGCCAGTTTCATCAGCTCCGCGCTCTTCCCCGCGCCGTTCTTACCGTCGATCACCGACGCCCTTTTAGGCACTGCTGCTGCTGCTGCCGTGGCTTCTGCGCCCGCATGCTTTGCCAGCTGGTCAACCAGCTGCTGTGTCAGCTTGCGGTACAGCAGCGCCGGCCTGCCAAACAGCTTAAAATCGGCTTCCAAGACCCCGGGCAAGTGGCCCTTGCCTATGCCATCAAGGAACGCGCCATCGATCTCCATAAATTTGTTAATATGGGCGTCGTTCGCTGTGGACTCGTCCAATGTACGTAGATTGGTCTGCACGTTGCTAACATAGTACTCGGGATTGGCTCCTACCGTGTTGACCGCCGTAGCCGTCCCCGATCTCAGCTTCTTGCTGTTCGACCCACCCTCCTTCTTTATAAACGCCGTAGATTGCGTACGATCCGCTAAAAAAAAACACAGTCTCCCAAAAAAAAAATTAGATCAAATGTGAGTATTAGATATTAAGCCGTTTTTTGATATTTGGCTGGCCGCTGCTGTTGGTATTATGCTCAGCTAGTCACTGCCATTCTGCTTATGTTTCTTACCTCCTTGTTTTTTCTGTGCAAGTGCTGCCGACGTTTTCAACGAGCGCACCACTGTGGATTGAGCAATGGCCATGCGTCTGGACGCTGTGGCAGCCGACCGCGAAATTCCCAAAGTACCAGCAATCATTTTGTATGCAGACGCCGTGGTTCGAATAAAAATTAAAATGAACAACAAAGGGCGTGCTTTTTTTTTAGAGGTGGTTATAAGGTTAATTAAGAAAAGGCAAGCTGGTTTGTAAGATCGTAAAATAAGAAAAATGCTTGCCTGTGTAGAAAAAAAAAATGATCTTGTCCTTATCAGGCTCATATTTTTTTTTTGGCCCCACGCTAATCCTGGATTAAATATGGCTGTTGTTCTTTGCAGCACTTCTCACAAAGGACAAGATGGTCTTTGTGTCGACTACCCTGTATCCCTTTTTTGTTACTTTTTGTCTTTAGCAACAATACCATTTTGTATTATGAAAAACCAACGCTTTTACTCCTTTTTTATTTCACATTCAAATCACATTTCCTACAAAACCACATTAGCATTGCAACAATGGCCGGAGGAGAGCTTACAGGCATGTTTGCGTGGATGATTCTGCCCAGGTTTGCAGCCAGCTGCGTGCTAACCATGTTCCACTGGATACTCCAGCGGACCGCACCCCGTCTAGTCCCACACCCCGACACAAAGACATATGCGCGCCACCAACGGTACTCCTACGTCTTTGTGATACTCTTCTACCTCGTCTACACGCTCTGGGACACCGAACGCAACATGGCCGCCAACCACTACAGCATTCTGGGACTGACTCCCAACGGCTTTTCGCAGTCTGAGCTACGCAGAAACTTCAGACACATGTCGCTGATGCTGCATCCGGACAAAAACCCCCAGGGCGAAAAACAGTTTATCGCGGTACAGACTGCGTACAAAGTATTGGCCGACCCTGTATCGCGGTTTGTCTACGACCACGCTGGGCTGGAAGCAGCTTTGTGTCAGTCATGCACGACTGTCGGCGACTATATGCTGGCATCGATTCCACGACGCATCGGCGTTTATCTGATGTATATCCTGGCCAACGTCGCTCTGCAGGTATTCCGACTAGGCCAGTTCGGCACATACTGGCGCTACGTAGCAATCTGTTCATTCATGGCGCTGGAGATCGCCATGATGACAAATACCACCGACCCGTGGTTCATTCAACTGGTGAGCTTGCTGGCACCTCACCGAACAAGCCACGAAATCGCGCAGATTTTGCGTCAACTCATGGTATGTATTTTCATCGGACTCAACCAGATCGGTCCGCAGTTCGTTGTCTCCACGGACCAGGGCGCAAACACAAAAACGCTGGCAACGACGTTGGCGAGTCTTGCAGAGAAAACCAACGTGGAGATCGCCGCTGGGGCTAGGCGCATGGGTAATATGTTTGCGGGCACTGGGCTGCAGCGCCAGCTGTCGGAGGCGCTTGCCCACGAGATGAGGCTTGGCGTGGCCATGGGCACTGACAGGGCGTTTGGCAAAGAGATGATGGCCAGGATGCAGGCTGAACACGCAAGCATTACAGCGTCGGCACCATCACACACAAAAGCCTGAACAGGCAAAGGATGTATCGATATCGGCAGCTGGAGCTGGCTGCACTAGATCTAGGTGCAATCTTTTATATGTTTTGTTTTGTTTAATGATTTGGGCTCGTGACTAACCTGGTTCTCGAAGAAAAAACATGTTTTTATACACATTATAATCCTGTAATGCTGCATACACGGCGCTTTTAAATGCGCAAAAAGGGGTGTGTGTGGCATCGCATGGCAGCAAGACGCATTGCTCTGATTTCCGGTCTTGTGCACCAAGTCCCACATCTGGTTTTTTTTCGCTAGCAAACGCTGGATGGCAGATCGACTTTGAGACAAAGCAACAAAAGGGGAGTATATAAAAAACCTCCGACTCGGGGGAGGTGGACCTCTGCATGTATTTTTTTGTTTTGCTCATGTGGCCACAATCCCTCAATTATTTTTTTTTCTTTCCCATGGTCGTTTTAACTGCCATGGTGGCAATAAATAGTGCCAAATTCTTTCTCACACTGACAATGAAAGCAATGCCAAGCACAAAGACAAATAGCAAAAGCAACATGTGGTCAAAAAAAAAAACCTAGCAAAGAACGATAGTCCGGAGAAAAGTATATAAACCACAGCCCACAGACACGTTTCCACACCTCGACAAAAAAAAACCATCAAATTTCTGTACTTCGTATCATATTTTTTTTTCTCTGTTTTAGTTTATTTGTTTAAACCACACTCGCACACACACACAATCGCATCTCACACCACAGCCGATCCCGCCTTGTCCACCCCCTCATGACAAACACTGACACTGATACCAAGAACGCAGCCGAGCAGACGGAAGAGCTGGAAGACACCGGCACGCAGCAGCTGTATGCGTCACGCGTAGTGCTGACCACCTACCCGTCGCAGCTGGGCATCGACCCTATTGAGCTCAACTGGGGCGCAGCTTCCGCCAACCAGCGCGGACCCGTAGTGGTTTCGCGCCAAAACGACAGCTTCGGTCGACGCAACGCGATCGGCGCCGGCGGCGGCTCCTACTGCATCTACCGCGCGCTAGCCGTGGCCATCGGTGCGCTGACACCAGCGCACCGTCCGGATTTCCGACTAACCGAGCCCACACACTCGATCGGACCCTTCCCCGCATGGAGCGATCCCGAGAAAATCGTCTCTATGGATCCCTGGGGCCACGCCATCGTCGAACACTACTCTGAGATGCTCGATCAGGGTATCGATATCCGGCCCACCATAGCCATTACCCAGGCCCATATGAAGCTGGCAGAGATCGATGACGCCATTGAAAAGGGTATATTGAACCGTGACGGTGATGTCGTCACCAAGAACGGAGAGCTAAAGGTTGTCAAGGTCGCCAGCGAGCCCGTCTGGTATCTACCGGGCGTAGCCAAGCGCTTCGGTATCAACGAAGCTACTCTGCGTCGTGCCCTGTTTGAAGACACCGGTGGCATGTACCCAGAATTGATCACCCGTCCGGACCTCAAGGTGTTTTTGCCACCGATCGGCGGCCTCACCGTCTATATCTTTGGCAACCCCGAGCATATCCCAGATCCCTCCAAACGTCTGACCATGCGTGTCCACGACGAATGCAACGGCTCCGACGTCTTTGGCTCCGACATCTGCACATGCAAACCCTACCTGATATACTCCATCGAGGAGTGTGCCCGTGAGGCACAGAACGGTGGCGTCGGCGTCGTCGTTTACTTCCGTAAAGAAGGTCGTGCGCTTGGTGAAGTCACCAAATACCTGGTGTATAACGCTCGCAAAAGACAGGAAGGCGGTGATACCGCTGCCAATTACTTTAAGCGCACAGAGTTTGTCGCTGGTGTCAAGGATATGCGTTTCCAGGCACTGATGCCTGATATTTTGCACTGGCTCGGCGTCAAGCGCATCGATCGGTTTATCTCCATGTCCAATATGAAGTACGAGGCTATTGTGGACTCGGGTATTGAGATTGTCGAGCGTGTTTCGATTCCAGAGGAAAGAATGCCTGCGGACTCCAAGGTCGAGATTGAAGCAAAGATTGCCGATGGATACTTTACCAGCGGCGAGGTGCCGACCAAAGAGGCCCTCAAAGCCACCAAGGGTCGTAACTGGGATGAAATAGCACACTAACTAAGTATTTAAAACCCCACGAATTGCATTAATATGAATTGTTTTTGCTTAGAAATAAAAAATATATGTAAACTCTTAATTTAGATAACAAAATTAATAAAGACTAGTAACGAAATATAAAAAAGGATGGTTAAGCAATATATGTACTACAAGCTATCTTTTTTTCTCTGCTATGGTTTTTTTTATCTTCCGCTATAGTCGCCATATGGATTTCTGTACATGCTACCGTACCCTGGTTGCTCGTACGAATGATGGATGCTTCTGTGGTTGTCGTGATACCCGTAGTATCCGTCGTCGTCTCTCAGATAGCTCATCTCTTCCTGTGCTCTTCTTCTCTCCTTTTTTTTATAACTCCGGTACGCCAACGTTCCAGCAATCATACCCACAGCAGCAATAGCCATACCGACCTTTCTCTTCTACAACAAATAAAATCAACACATATGGATTTAGCAATACAAAAGTCATAATGAACAGGGTGACATGACATAAAAAATGAATATATTGGTCAGGTCTCCTTTTAATTTTTTTTATTGAAGAAGCAGATGTCTGCGGAAAACAAACCACGCGGATGAGGTCACATAGTGCTCTGTTTTCTTATTCGCTCTCCCGCCCTTTGTACAAAGAAGTGCAAGGTGCAATTGAGAGCGCTGTGCATTCACAGCAACTGCCGCAGCTGTTGTAAACTGGCGGCATTCCATAGAACGAGGACTTTATCATGCGCAAACGATGGAATAAGCAATTGAACATTTTTAGACAACTCTTTTGAGCAAGCGATCACAACACAGCCAAAAAAAAAAGAAGGAAAAGACATGTCATATATGCATTTGTACTTACGCTAACCTCAGGCTTGTAGTCGGCTCCGTAAGTTCCCGAGTAGCTTTCTTGAGGCCGCTTGTAGAAATAGTCCTTCAGGCCACGGGTGCCTTCCTCGACCCAGTTCGACTGTGCATATGAATAATTTGCAGCGCGGTACTCGGGTGGTCCGTTAAGGGGATTGCCCAAGTAGTCGCGTTGCTGCTTCTCATAGTCATACATCTCATTGGGTCTGCCGTCGCGGTGCTCGCCGTAGCTTGTGTGGCGAAACTCGGGTACTGATTGGGAGTACTTGTCATAGGCTTGGTTCTGGCCGGCGGCGTTGCCATATCCATGAACAAACGGCCTTTCTTGGTGATTGACGCCGCTCTGACCAGGGTCCGCGCTTTTCTGATGCTGGTGCTCGTACCCCTGTGGATGCTGCGACATGGTATATTAAAAATATCGGATTAATAAAAGTGTTAATAAACAAGAAAAAATAGGAAGAAAGGACAGAAAGAATGGTGAATACTTGAACAATAAAAGAGAGAAAGACACAAGCTTGTCGGTGTTGGAAATAAAAACTAGTGAAAAAATGTCACTCCTTTTTAACAAAAGACGCAAACTTGGGTAAACCCTTTTTTGTTAAGACGAAGAAAAAAAAAAGAAGGGCAAAAAGGCGCTGACTGCTAAAGCTCAAAGGAAAATTTACGGAAAAGGCAAAAGAAAAAATGAAAGAAACAGGAAAAGCGCTGGTGCGTTGGTACAAACGGAAATGCAAAAAAAATGCTGCCTCTTGTTAATTTGCACACTTTTTCTCTAAACGTCTTTTTTCTCTATTATAGTAGCACCGCTACCACCATAAAAAAAAGCCAAAGTCACTTGAATTGCGCATCGCAAATTTTTTTATTCTCGCAGCCAGCTAGAAAAAAAAGCTAGAAAAAAAAAACAGCTTACAGCAGCAAAAGCAGAAAAAAAGAGCCAAACAAACATCGCAATGTGTCTAAAGCTGCTGCCTATGCAGGTGGTGTGAGAATGAACCCAGCAAATTAGACCTCAATTTCATCATTGAGAGAGCTAATATGCATATCTGCCGCCCCATGTGACTGACTTGTTCAACTTGATACGCGGTGAGCACAAATCAAAATATTAAATTACGATTGAATGACCCTGTAGGCCAAGTGCAGCTAACGGTCGATTCATTTTATTCATGTTTGCTAATTTCAAGTGTGCTTAAAGTAAAGTTTTATATAGAACTTAAAAATAATGACAGATATACAAGACGTACTAGACCATATTTGTTGGAATCAAGCTGCGAAGTGAGAGAATATGTAAAGGGCTAATTCGGAATTTAGGCTCTATGTTAGTATATATCTAAATGGTCTATATCTTGCACGCATATGTATTCAACCCATCACTGTTTTAAACCATTTATCACTTTTGGGGTTATTTTTCCTGCCAACATTGTAAGATATTGCATCGCTTTTATACATCAAAAATAGTGTTGTGCATATACCTTCTGGGTTTTTATAAATAGCATACTCGTCTGCATCTTTAATAAAATCATCTAATCCAAACTCTTCAAACCTCACAACCTTTTTTTTCTTAGCATCCAACAATGAAACATATACTGCAAGTTTATTTTTGTTTGCACTATAGTTTGAAAGTGTGTTTTTTATTTGCTTATCAAGTTGTTTTAATAAATCATCTATTGTGTTCTCAGAATCATACTTTGCTGATATAACTTTATTTATTGAAAATAGATCATTTTTCTTAAAAATGGTGAACTGTATGGTTGGCATTGTCTCCGTTATATATGTTATGCAAGTTCAATTAAAGTTATAAAACAATAATATTTAGTAGGAGGGCTAAAAGAGTACCAACGTTATTTTATCAAGAAAAAAGCATACAACTTGTAGTGATGTTTAAAACAGTTAATTGGTAAGAATTGTTGAAGTAAAAATAAAAGCCATGAAAAGTATATCTGCCATGTTGGCTTCACAAATATAGTTCTAATGACAGCTAAACAAATAAATTATGAATAGACAAACCTGCTTCTTTTAAAAAAATTTTCAAGATTTCTTTTAAAATTTCTTTTAAAATTCCTTCTTTTTCCCTCTGTCCTTTATCTTTCGTCCTTTCTCCTTTCTCCTTTCTCCTTTCTCCTTTTTCCTTTGTCCTTTGTCATTAAGTCTTACTGTTCTACATTGCTGGTTTTGTTTTATACTATTTGTGCTGGATGCATGGGTTGCTTGTTTAAAGGAAACTAAAGGTTGATGAGAGATCTTTTCTAAGGATTTTTTTGGCAATTTTTAAATGTGTTGCCCAAGGAGACATATTTTGCTAATGAATTTTCTACACAACTATTAACTGCTTGCTAAACCTTGGACACACTCTATCACAAATGCTTTCAAATAAAAACCTATTATAGTTTATACTTACGAAATATGCACCTGGTACTGCAATTTCCTATTGATGTAAGTATGATGTTTTAAAGTTTTAATTAATATCTTTCGGAATAGAACTATACGGAACTAAGCTTTTATATTTATTAAATGACAATAGCAACGGCTTTAAATACCCGGGCGCTGTTGCGCCTTCGAAATCCGCTCCGCTGATCTGTCTAGGGCTGTGATTATGTGATGACATTACAGTAAGTAATCTAGACAAAGTTTGTAACTGTGGCGTAGATACCGTGTCAAAATCATTTAATAAGACCATCTGTTACACTGATCTAAGTTTTGTACAATTGTTTATCGACGGTTAATAATAACACAAGTATAAATACTTGTTTGTTTCTTTATCCGGCATTTACTTGTTTCTTTTCTTATACATTTAATTAACTTTTGGATTTATTTTCTTTAATTTAAATAATAAACGACAATATTTATTCTTTAAAATAATCATCCACTACTGAATATCTGTCCATAGTAAATGTCAGATGCACAATTCACTGTTATACCATTGCTGTTATAATTGGCTGGGCCATTTCAATGCCTGCTCTGTTGTGCTGAAGTGCAATTTAATTTGATATAGCATGTTGTCCAGCTTGGAAGTATAGAATTTACATTGCTCACAAATATTTTTGATTGCAACATTGATTCTATTAATGCCATCCCATGACACTGCCTCCTTGAATCTAAGGCCGTCTAGCAATGTTACCTTGTAATTATTATTCAGTTGATAAATGAGATACGGTATCATAATAATAAATATGTTGTTATTTATAATTATAATAAGAAATAAAAAATTCAAAAAGTTAATTAAGAAAGAAAAGAAAAGATAGAAAATAAGAAAAAGTGGAGAACGGCATAGTTATATGTTTCAAAAGAATAAAATATAGTAATAAAATATAATTGTTATTAAGTCTGAAGAAACATATAAAAAGAATTATTCAAGGCGTATTGACGCTTTTATAGCTCAAACGCTCTTAGCTCTGAATAATCCATCATGATCTGATGGTTAAGTCCAAGGTCGATGGACAGATGACGCTGATGTCAGGTCTCTTGTTCTCCGCCCTGCGCA
>JANBTK010000052.1:0-40114 GCA_027578855.1 Coemansia sp. RSA 1721
AAAAGCAAAAGCAAAAGCAAAAGCAAAAGCAAAAGCAAAAGCAAAAGCAAAAGCAAAGAAATGCCAAGCCAAGTCTAGGCAAAAAAGCAAAGATTAAAGTAAAAGCGCAGAACACTCAAGGCAATGCTAAATACTCACTGAAGTCAGGAAAACAATATATTAAACGCTTGTTAAAGTTCAAAGTCTTGCGCTGACTTGCTTTCTACAATCCACCCCTTTTGCAAACTTGCTCTGACTGGCCGCACCTCTGACTCGTTTATACAATGAATTTTCTAAAGGCTTCATTGTTGAACTCGCGGCCTAAAAACTGCTTCAAGCTTTCCTCTGCATTGCGGCTTGCTCCGTGTTCAAGCACCATTTCTCTGAATTCTTTTCCAGTCTGTGGATTGTCTATCCCTTCTTTGAGGAATCTTGTTGCAAACATGTCGGCGCCTAAAACCTTTGAAAGCAAATAGCTATACAAACCTGCATCGTAGCCTCCAACTATATACCCATATTGCAGATTTAGTTTTATAAACATAAAAGCAATAATGCTTTTCCTTAATTTACTATGCAGGCTGATATCTTTTATCCTAGCTGAAATTTTAGAAAATTCTAAGGAATGACAGTCATGAATGCTAATATCAAAGTCAGCAATTGCACTGTTGACGCTGTTTGCAGCTATATCGTTTTGTGCTTTGTCATCAATTATAAAGTTAAGAACTCTGTCAGGAATGGGTTTGCCTGATTTATAGTGCAATGCTATTTTCCTCAATACTGATGGTTCCCAGGCCCAATGCTCCATCATCTGAGCAGGTGCCTCAATAAAGTCACGCTCTACATTTAGTCCACTGAAGCATGCCCATTTGGTCCGAGAGCACAGAATATGGAAAACATGGCCTAGTTCATGAAACAAGGCTATTACATCTCCATGCGCAAGCAGCGATGGCTTGTTTGGCAATGGGTTATCAAAGTTGGCAGACATGGCGGCAGCTGGGTATTTATAATCACCATTGCCGTCTGAATACCCAGGTTGAAGCTGCATGGTTACAGCATTGGCAAACTTGTAGTTGCGTATAAACAAATCCAGATAAATGTGTCCCACAAAGGCTGATCTGTCTGCTGCCTCCCACACTTCGTAAACCTGCACATCCTTGTGCCAGGTAGAAGCATATTCCTTCTTTACAATGTGCAGCTCAAACAGATTCTGGTAAATTTTCAATACCTGCTCTAGTACATGGTCAAGTGGAAAGTACTCGGCGACTTTTTCCAAGGTAACGGCTGGGGTAAACATTGACATTAATGACTTGAAGATGCTCTTTTCAGTTTTGAGTTTCGCTATTTGCCGCATTTCCTGAGCCAATTTGGCTTTATTTATAGTGTTGTCAAATTGCTGTATTAACTCCCTTACCTGGCCAGGAGTTTTGAGCATCCTGTCAGTTAGCACATATTCAGCATGAGTATCATGACCCAGCATCTTGGCAGCGATGTTTCTTAGCGTGACCAATTCCTGAGTCAATGAAATAAGCTCTTCAGATTGTTTACTATTTAAAGCAAGCAACTTGTCAGCCACTCCACCTAACCCAACACTGACAACTTGAATAATATCTTTCATATTCTGTGTCACAGTATAATATGTTATTCCATCTTTCTCGATTGTTTCGCGACCACTAAAAAAGCTATCAGGAAGCTTAGATAGTTCTTTACGAGTGTATTGAACAGAATACTTTTCATCGACAAGAGCCCTTTTAATGTTATTTTCCAAGGCCACAATCTTATTTTTCAACTCAATCAGCTCTCTACACTTACTTTCTGGAAGCTTTTGACCAGCTTTGACAAACTTTTTAACTAGCTTTTCAACATACCTGCGGTCTTCATTATCGAGTTTATCCATTTCTTCTTTGTTATTATGGACCGACTCGATTGCCTTGAACAGCTTCTCATCTGTATAATGCTTAATTTCAGCAGCCTACAACAGTAAAAAAAATTTAAAGAAAAATAATATCCAATGGGTGCCAGTTGCAAAAAAAAATTATTGTTTATTATTATTGCTTCTTATTGCCAGACACTTGAAGTAATGTAATTATCCTGGAATAATTTTTTGTTTTGTTATACTAACCTTGAACTTTTCATCGGCTTCTCTGCTCTTCTGGCGTAACGCTTCGTCAGTGCTGACATTCTGCAACATAGTGATTTTCTTCATTTCCTCGTATATTGTATTTTCGAGTTGTCCATAAGGCTTTATCACCCTTTCAAAAGTCGGGGTTTCTACTGAGGCAATTTGTTTATACACAGCCTTCTGTTTTTCAATAGTTCTGTCTGTCAGCTCGATAATGTTTTCAACCGTGCAGTCAAAAACAAGCGTTGGTGGGGCAGCAGGACTCATATTCAGAAAGTAAATAGTAATAGGAAACACTAGCAACTATGCAATATATGAAGAATAGTAGTGTAAAAATGGCAAATGGAGGGGTTTTTTATTTTTATTTAGTAGAAGAGAAAAGACAAAATGCTTTAACAAATTATTTTAGGTTGCTTTCTGTTTGTCGGCTCGTTTCTCCCTTTTTCCCCTTACTCATTTGGCAATGAAAAAAAGATGTTCATTGTGTAAAAGTATTTGTGCAATTCCAGAAGATTAAAAAAAAACCTTTTTTATAAAATAAGCCAAGCGATTCTTTCAAAAATTTTATTAAAAGACGTGGGACCTTCTTTTAAATAAAATAAAAAATGAACAAAGCCTGAAGGAGAAAAAAAAAAACATCCCGCCAACTGTTTTTTTTTTCTAGTATGCAATCCAATTGTGCTAACAGAAACCGTCTTTTTATTTTTTTAAAAATGTAATTTTTTTATTGGGTAAGAAGCTCCCAAGTTTGGATACAATTAAAACCAGTTCAGACTGACTTGCGAGCCAACTCTGGTATTTGGAGGAGCCTTAGGTTCTTCTTCTTCCTCGGGAGCTGGATCAATGCTTTTATATATCATTTTATAATACTTTTAATAGCTTAAAAGAATTTTACACAACCAAAAAAAAACAATTAGGAATACTGGGTGGTATTTGTGTTTTATTTCCATTCCCGTCATTTTATACTTTTTTTACACGAGCATTTTTTATTTTATTTTATTTTATATTTATATTTATATTTATATTTATATTTATGTATTAGGCTGTGTTTTTATTATAAAATCTGCTGTTTGTATAGCTTAAAGTCTTCCGTCTCTTTTTTTCTTTTCTTTTCTTTTCTTTCGTCCACAATAAATAGGCCGTCGAGCTATTAATAAAGACAATAATACGATACCTTATTGTCTAGTCTGTTTTGTTAAATGCAGAAACTAGCCCTCACTTTGTATATATTTGTTTTACATTTCGAATTAATTGCAAAACAATACCTGATATGTTCAACAAGAAAATTACGTGTGTTTCAATGTATGTGCTTTCAATTGCAAATCACGCTTGCCGCAGCAAAGAGACAGGACTAATCCTCAATGTACATACCTGTTTCTGCATTTTGTCTTTTTTCCCCTTTAATGTACAATACAAAATAATAACCAATAAAACAAGGGCGGGATTTTTGTTTTAAAACATTTGTATTTCAGTTTATTCAACATTAAAATTAAATAAAGTTTCCTTATATATGTTTTTTTGACATGGTTTTATGGCGGCGTTGGTGGCCCCGAAATTCGATAATTGTTTTCTCGCCCATCCTCTTCTTCTTTCACCTTGACATCTGTGCATACCTCAAGTTTACCCAAAAACATGTTTCCGAACGGCGGCTCAGTACTTGGACAACTCTTTGTCAAAAAATCCACGGGTCTTCCAGATCCAATGATAAACCCGTCTTGTACGTTTAAAACCAAATCACAGTCTACCAGGGCTTCAGGACGATGGGCAATAGTCAGCACAGTACAGTGGGCAAAGTGTCTGCGAATAAGCATATGGAGTTTTTGACTGGCTTGTAAATCCACCGACGCCGTCGCTTCATCCAGTACCAGGATCTTGGGGTTTTGCAAAAGCGCCCGCGACAAAGCCAGTAGCTGCTGTTGTCCTATACTCCAGTCCATTGGCGTATCTTTGTCAATGTTTGTTGATTCGGCGAGAAGTCCTACTGATTGCAGAGACTGGTGTATTTCTGCAGTGCTGTATTGACCATAGGGATCTATGTTATCTCGAACTGAGCCAGGCAACAAATAGGGGGTCTGCGGTACTATTGAAAGCCTTTTGCGGAGTGTCCCAAGCGGCACCAGGCGAATATCAATGTTGTCGATTGTGATTGATCCGGATTCCAAACGAAGTAGCCCAAACAGTGCCATTGCTATGCTGCTTTTACCCGCGCCGGTTCGTCCAACTATGCCGATATGCTGGCCAGGTCTGATCTCAAAAGACATGTTGCAGAGCGATGTACAGGATAAAGCATCTGTTTGCAAAGTCCTGTCGCTGTTGTATCTCGCACACACATTGTCAAAGACTATGCCGCCGTGTTCTGGCCAGCTGTCAGACACCGTGCACTTTGCGTAGTTGTTGCTGTGCTCCAGCGCACTATCGACCAGTTGCTGTTCTGAATCCATATCCGTGTACTGGATATATCTGCCTGATCGAGCCAGACTGGATCTCAGCGAGTGCGAGTGTCTGATAAGATGCTGCAGCCTGGCCAGGACAAACGTCACGCACATATGCACCAGAGTCATGTACGTGTGGTCAACCGCGGCTGCGCCGTTAACGGAGCCCACGAGCGCTATGGAAAAGGCAATAACGGTTACTGCTTCGCGAAGAAGAGTCATTGACAGGTCAATCCACGTTTCGATGCTGTCGCCGGCTCTTTGGGCAGAAACGTGAGTGTAAAGACGAGAGTAGAGCCGTGCTTTAGCAAAGCCAAGCGCCGAGAACGCTCTGATCGTTGATGCGCCGGCCAACGAGTCCTGGAACTGCTCGTCGATCAATGGCAGGGACTCGGTCTGGGCACCGATGATAGCAGCAAGCGGCCGTCTGCTAACCAGCACTATTCCCCACATTGCAAAAAGCACTATAGCCACCGCGGCAACCAGCATCGGGTGGAACATCAAAATAACCCAGGACTCAAACGCCAGCTTGACTGCAAAAGTTGCCAGGTTTGCCAGTCTCTGCGGCATCCGCAAATCAACGTCGTTCTGGCTATCGGTGAACAACGACAGTATGCGGCCGGTAGGCATGGATGTGAAAAAGGACAATGGCGCCGAGGATACGCTTTTGAGCAGCTCTTCGTGCGACTTGACAAACATGGCTCGACGCCATGCGATTTCGGTCCACCACTGCGAGCCAAGGTCCAGAAGCGCATCGGCAATCCACCAGAGCACGCAAAGCGCAAAGTGATGCATGGTCGGGCTCCATTGAGCAAGCGTATCTGCGCTAAACACTGGGTGTCTTGCTAGAGGGATTGGTTTTGCCAGCCAGAGCTGCACTTGTTTGGATGTCAGGCACTGGATGGCCACCGTCAGGCTGTGTGCAGCTATCATGTATCCGCCGCAGAGCCGAAGCATGTATTTCACAGGAACCATATACTGCTCCATTTCGCTGGTCTTGCTGTGTGCGTCGCCGTTGATTCTGCCACTTGATTTTTCAACTGGATTTGCATCTGAGGCCTGCGGTGCAGGGCATGGAGTAGCTGAGCTGGCAGCTGGTTTTGGCTTTGGCTTTGGCTTTGGCTTTGGCTTTGGCTTCGGCTTTGGCGCGCTGTTCGGAGGCGTGGCCAAAGCCGGCGGCACATCTTCATTTAGATCCTTCATTGCCAGCGGCTCATCCTCATTTAGATCCTTCATTGCCAACGGCGCTTTGGTGCTGTCCAGCCATCCCACATGGGGCTCCGTTGCCGAGTCTGCAACTATATCTGGACGCGTCTGTCCTTTTAGCTGTTCGGTCGAAATACCAGTCAAGGCGATGATGTTTTCGGCAAACGGAGTATCGATTATATCCACCAGAGGACACGGCTTCAGCAAGACCCGGCCCTTGTCCACAACGCACAGTCCATCAGCAGCAAGCAGCACCCTGGGATCACGCGAAACCACCAGTCGAGTGGTGTTTTTCAGCAGAGCGTTTTTACCGGCCAACAACCCATCGACCAGTCTCTGGCCAACGCCAGGATCAACGGCGGCCAGCACATCGTCCAAAATGTAGATTTCAGCCTTGGAGTAGACCGCACGCGCAAGAGCCACGCGCATGCGCTGGCCGCCGGACAACGCCAGGCCGTTGCTTCCAATGACTGTTTGATCGCCCGCAGACCATCGGCTTAGATCGTGCGACAGCTGGCAGAGCCCTGTTACTTTGGCGTACCAATGGCTGTCAAAGGGCTTGCCGAAGATGATGTTTTCGCGAACTGTGCCGGCCATCAGCCAGGGTGACTGCGAAACAAACGCTGTCTGTCTGGCTACGTGGCGGGATCCCGAGCACTGGCTCATTTCGCCCAAAACTGCTGCCAACAGCGATGATTTACCCGATCCGACGGCGCCGATCACAGCGACAAGCTGGTTTTGCCTGATGTCTAGATCAACGCTTTTCAGACTAAAGGCATCGCTGGGGGTAATTTCCGAAGCCTTGCAAGCTGTTTTCCACGCAAACGCGCCGTCGGAAATGCGTATATCGTACGAGCTGATCAAATCATCGGCGAGCTTTTCGTCAACCCGGTCCAAAATCCTGGGTTTGCGGCGCAGGTCAGGGGCCAAGGTGAGAAGAATGTCGAGAATCTTGTTATAGGGCAGTTTGGCGTCCCACCAGCTGTCAAACGCGTGCGGAACGTCGATAAGCAGAGGAAACAATTCGCGCAGAAGAGCCTGGACCACAAACACCTGTTCGGCGGTAACATACGATCCCTCCGAGCCATGCTTGTCGCTGCTGCTGCTTGCTGCGCCCAATCCAAAACGCATATTGACCAGCCGCGACAAAGTGCTGTATATAAACAGCGATGCCAGCGGTCCACCAGCTCTGCAGGCGGCTCGGGCAAATGTCAGAAACAGCGTGGCCATCCCTGCTTTAATCGTATGATCAAGCTCAGCATGCTTGCGGACACGCGCTATCCTGTCCACAAGCAGACTGTCCCAGCCCAGCATCCGCAAAGAAACAACGTTGTCGAATAGCTGGGTAATTAGAAAAACCCTCTGGCTGCTTGCCTTTGCCGCTTGTTCTTTGGCCGCCGAGCGTCGAGCCATGAACCGCGTGCGCAGCGGGAGATAGAGCAGGATGACTATGATTCCTGGCGCTACCGCCCAGCCGACCTGCCGATAAAACACATACAGGCCAGCGACGACTCGCGCAGGAAGCCATATGGCCTGGCTCAGCGACACAATGTGAGAAGCGAGCTGGCTGGTGCTGTGGATTCCGCTGGAATAAACATCGGGTTGTGGGTGCTTTGCCGGCAACCCGCCGCCGGCTTCTATGGCCTTGTTGTGAACCGCGGATGTCAGCGCTATGCGGATTTTGAGCGCGGTGCGGTCGCGAAGGTCGATTTGGTTCTGCTCGACCACGGCACCGATCAGCGCAAGACACGTGTAGGAGAGCAATGCTACGAGTGCTGGCGACGCATGTTGTTTGGTCGATGCGTTTCCGGCTTGTTGGATGATCCGGGCTACGAGCAGCGGCAGGGCCACGTCGCTGAAATACACCAGCAGCCGCAGAAAACTTGTCAGCCAGAGATCTGCTGCGAATGCACGGACAATAGCATGGGCCAGCGAGTTCCGCCCGCTTGTAGTTTCCTTCTTCCAGCAAGCCTCGAATCTCTGTGCCAGTGCTTCTGGATCAAAGCTGCGAGATGAGGGCGTGATCCACGGGAGATTGTCTAGCTCGGTGGCACCGACTAGATCCGGAGGGTTTTGCGAGGCTGCGTGGCTCAAGGGATATGTCTTGAGAAAACGCAGAACCCAATGATATGTCAGGCGTGACAGCACAGGAGGCTGCTGGGGATGGGCAGAAGCAGCATCAGCAATGCATGGCGACAGCAATCCGTAGAGCACGCGTAAGTCTGTAAGTAGCACGCAGCACGCCCCAACAGCATGTGAAAGCGATGCAGCAAAAATTGCTGGCGACCATCTCGAGGAAAGGATACCTCTAAGCCAGCCGACAAGCAAGGCCGCCTCCTGGCTTCCAGTGTCAAACAAGGCAGCTGAGTGCTGCGGCAAATGCAGGTGGAACACAAGTGCATAGGATATCCCGACTATTGCTGCTGCATATGGGCTTAGCCCTGGCCAATTGAAGCTGCTGGAAACCTGTCTGCAACGGGTGGTTGAAACTGACAAGGAAACGTAGGAAAGGATGGCGGAAAAGATCATTGGCCACGCCGCCATGGCTTGTATGACTGAAAGAAAGAATGGAAATGGCGGCGGCTGCTGCTGCTGCTGTTTTTGTTGGGCGATTGTGTCCAGAGGCATTCTTGTTAGCCAGAAGCGGCCGATCTCGGAAGCGGCCACGATAACAATGCCAAGCCTGTTTCTTCGTGTAGACGGCGCATGACCGTGTGACTAGAAATTGTAACGAAAAATAAAATAAAATGTCCGCAGAGGGATTTTTAATTGATAGTCAGTACAGGGTGTTTCTGAGATGAGAAGACAAGGAGACTGAGAGCATCAAATAAAAGGCTAAAAACATTGCAGAATGAACGAAATAGGGGGGGCCGCAAATGCCGCATTTGATTTATTGTTTGTTTTTTACGGTGCGCATGTATAAGGAAATGTACTTACCGCTGCTAAAGATGATGATAATGCTGGCGAATGAATGGACGGAGAAGAAAAGAGAAAGAATGCACTGGCGAGCATGCGCAACAAAAAACTATAAAAAGCGTAGAGACAAACATCGAATGTGTCGCATGCAAGTTAATTATAGCATTTAGATATATGCCGGTTCTCGCAAATCGCTATACGCGTTCACACTAGACAAGTGGGGATAGTGATTGACATGGCTAGAAGCTAATGAAAAAACAATAAAGGTATCCATAAAGGATTTGGTAATTGCCATTCCATCATGGTTGCATGTAAAACGAGAATGAGAATAACTGCTATATGTATTCAGAGAATATGCTCTGTTCTTTCTGTAGAGTCGAGCGAAACAGACAATATGAATGCTTGGGAAGAAAAAAGTTTGCAAATGTGTTTTTTTTTTGGCGGAATTGTATAATAGATGAGCAAGAAAGGACAGCTGACAGCAGCCTTTTAAAAACAAAAACACCTCGACAAAAAAAGGGACAAGATGGTTTGCGGCCATTGTCGACAAACGGGGAAATAGCTGTTCTTGTTTCCATACACAAGCAAGCAAGCAGGCAAAAAGAAAGAAGGCACGCAGCAAAGAAACGGCAGTGGATCTGGCGTATAATCGTAGGAATTGCACAGCCAACCGCCTATTCTTGTATAATGTGCAAACCAGGTTGTTGTGGAGGCGTCTAACGATCAGCGCGAACACAGAGACATGCCATCCCGACGTAACTTACTTTGTCCAGTTCCAGTAATTGGCGTACGCAAGGACCGAGTGCATATCCTTTTCCAACATTGCTGTTTACCGACAGGGGAGTTCCGACAATTGGGTCTAAACTACAGAAACCCTATAAACCGATATGGTCGATCTTTATATAACCCAGTAAAAATAGAAAAAAATCGCCGAATACCAGTCACGCCAAAAAAGGGGGCTCGACGGAAGAGTAATACCAATGGTGAGTAGCTGGAGAAAAAAAAGAAAAATAGTTAAACTTGTAGAATGAGGAGAAGGGGACAACAACAAGAAAAAAGTAAAAGAAGGGGGAAGGGGGCAAGTTAAAAGGTATATAAGAAACCGAAAAGAAAAAAAAAGAAATATTAAATGTGCACGGACAGAAATAAAAACCAAGGCAAAATAAATAATTTTTTTGGTTTACAGCTGATGGGGGAGTGCAGGTGTTTTTTTTTTTTCCTTTTGGTTTACCAAAATAGCAAAGTGAGACTCGAAGAACAAAAAAACTGGTGGCAAAAAAAAAGCAGAAGGCTAAAGATCCCTCGAATCCCTAGTTTTTCTCTTTTATTTCGCTCTTTATGCCTGCATGCCTGCTTTCTCTTTCACTGTCTGTGGTGGTTTTAATTTTTCTTCAGAATTTTCCTTTTGCTGAAAGGAAAAATTACAAAGCATTTCTATGCGTTTAATTTTTTTAAAGCTTATGCATTGTAATGCATGTGTTTTTCGGATTTAATAATTATAAGGTCCAGGAACAAGTAAAAAAATATATATGTTGTACATGTTTTTAAACGTAAAAGGTCAGTTTTTTTTCTCTTCTTTCTCTCCTTTCTTTGAGTTTGTTATATTCTGGGTGTTCTCTTAGGGGAATGGGTAAAATACGCATATACACCAGGTGATAAGAATCAAGTGGTACGGTTCATTTTTTTCTTTTCTTGTCGCTGCGGTTTAAAGAATGCAGCAACAAAAAAAAGCCCAGAAACAAAGAAGGGATGGTTGGAAATGTACTCTACATGTAATGTGGAATTATACTTTAAACCAAAAGTGTCCACATGGTTTATTTCTTTTGTTAATTTGGAAAAACAAGGCATTATTCACAAGATCAATTGAAACAGGTGAATGTATAAAAATAAGTTCTTATTTTCACACAACATAACGTCGCCTTTCTTTTGTTGATGTCATTCCATTCTACGCAAAAACATGACTTATTACCCGAACGATATAAAGCTGCAAAATGTTTCTTTAGCACAACATGAAACATTTTGGGCTTGGCAACATATTCACGCGATTAGCTGCGCAAAAAGCATTGCAAAAAATTATTTTTTTGTTGTTCTCAGATTTATAAAGTGGGGGTTAAGGCTGTCAGATTGTGCGACCGTCCTCGCCGAGCCACGCACTTGAAACCACGCAGCTCGCACATTTCTGCCAGTCGGCAGGAAAAGGCTAAAGACAGCGGGGGCAGCGGCCAGCAAGATCATCGACAGACCACGGATGCGGCCCAAGCACCTCCCTTTACGGACAGCGCACTGCGATTCATCTTCCAGCTTTAGTTGTGTGTCTATATTCGGTGAATAAAGATACTGAAAATCGAACTGTATACATGATCCTGTAAAGTACAGTCGGTTAAGGAATCCACTCAAAAGCTTGTCGATGTCGAAACCGTATTTGTACCCGGCTCCACAAAGCACGCATTGGTGGACGGTTGTGGGAGAATACAAAAATTGTTCACGTGGTTGTTGTTTTTATTTTTCTGTGTGCGATGAATTTGCCACATTTGTCGATTCTCTCATCTCTTGTTTTTCCTCTTCTCTCCGATACAATCAGCTGTTTCTCTTTTATCTCTATTGACCATACAATTTCTTTCATTTACCACAACTTCTATCCCAGATTCACTTACACAAATGGCCTCAGACACAGCCATAGAGTACACGACATACGAGAAGGAAACCGACCTGCTTCCAGCGATCAAACTGATCGAATGCGATCTTTCCGAGCCCTACTCTATCTACACATACCGGTTTTTCGTGCACCAATGGCCTGAACTATGCATGTTTGCACAGCTCGCAGAGGGTGGTGAGCAAGTGTGTGCGGGAGTGATCATATGTAAGATGGAGGAGCATCGGCGACGTATGATGGATGGGTATTTTGCCGACGATAAAGAAGTATTGATGCGTGGGTATATAGGTATGGTGGCGGTGGATAAGAGGTTTAGAGGCAGGGGTATTGGTCGTAGGCTGGTGAGCATGGCTATTGAGCGGATGAGACATATGGGTGCTGATGAAATTACCTTGGAAGCGGAGACTGGCAACAAGGGCGCGTTGGCTATGTATGAGGCCATGGGGTTTATACGCGAGAAGAGACTGTATAGGTATTACATTAGCGGGGCGGACGCGTTCCGGCTGAAGCTCTGGTTATAAATAAAAAAAGTGTTTATTGGCGTTGGTTGTGAATAAATTTTCAAAGAGCTAATACGGTGTTATTCGTTGTGGCTGCCGGTGGTGAGCAGCCAGCGACGGGCGTTGATGAATATGCGTGCCCAGGGTCCGTGGGTCCACGCCTGCATGTGATCGGCGGGCATGAACGAGTTGGCCTCTGTGCGCACGACGCGCTCGGGATGCGGCATCACGGCCAGAACGCGGCCGTCGTGGGTGGTGACGGCGGCCAGGTTGAGATCGGCGCCGTTGGGATTCATTGGATAGGCGATGCGCTCGTCAGTGACCTGGTACGTGGTGCGGTCGACGTACTTGATGGCGGCCAGCCCGGCGTCAACAAAGCGGCGACGCGTCTCATCGTCGGCGAACTTGGCACGACCCTCGCCATGAGCCACGACGATGGGCAGCTGCGATCCAACCATGTCTGCGAAAAACACCTGGGAAGCCCGGCCCTGGGCCACGGGCTCGACCATGACGACGCGGCCTTCGTATTGCTCGCTCTCGTTGGCAACAAAGTGCGGCCAGCTGTCGGTGCCCGGGATGATGTCGCGCAGGTTGGAGATCATCTGGCAGCCGTTGCACACGCCTAGTGCAAACGTGTCCTGGCGCGCAAAGAACGCTTGGAATTGCGCGCGCACAGAGGGCGATAGCAGAATCGACTTTGCCCAGCCCGCGCCGGCGCCAAGCACGTCGCCATAAGAGAACCCGCCGACGGCGGCCAGACCGGCAAAGTCTGCCAGAGAAACGGCGCCGCTGAACATGTCAGTCATGTGCACGTCGACTGCGTCAAACCCGGCCTGGTGGAACGCGTACGCCATCTCGGCATGTGAGTTGACGCCCTGTTCGCGCAGCACCGCCACGCGCGGCCGCTGCAGCGTCAGCAGCCCGTCGTTGGTCACCGATTGCAGCACCACGTCGGCAGTCTGCGACGCATCAAAAGTCAAATCGTACTTGAGACCGCGGTCCGTGTCCTCGGCAAGCAGCTGGCGCTCCTCGTCGGCGCACTGCGGGTTGTCGCGCAGCCGCTGCATGCGGAACGACGTCTCGGCCCACGCCGCCCACAGCTCGGCACGCGAGCGCTCCATCACTACCACGCCGTTGCACCCGCGCACGCGCACCACGTCGACACCTTGCGAGTCGGTACACCCGGCCGCGCCGATACGCGAAACCGTGACGCCAGCATTGGTCAGCTCAGCAATGACGTCGGCAACATCAGCCTCGGCCACCTGCAGAACCGCGCCGAGCTCCTCGTTGAACAGCGTGCTGATGACGTCGGCGGGCTCGTTGGACGCCAGCACCGCGCCCAGATCGATGTCCACTCCCACGTGGCCGGCAAAAGCCATCTCGGCCAGCGTCACCAGCAAACCGCCGTCCGAGCGGTCGTGGTACGCCAGAATGCGGCTGCGCAGCGCCTGTATCGTGTTGAAAAACCGCGCAAGCACGTCGGCGTCCTCGACGTCGGGGCAGTGCGAACCCAGACGGCTGAACACCTGCGCCAGAGCCGAGCCGCCCAGACGACGCGAGCCGGGCGCCAGGTCGACAAACAGCAGCGCGCCCTGTGACTGCAGCTGAGGCGTCAGCGTCGCGCGAGTGTCCTTGACCGCGGCAAACGACGTCACCACCAGCGACACCGGTGCGGTGACGCGCTCGCCATCCCACTGCATCTGCATGCTCATCGAGTCCTTGCCCACGGGTACGCTGATGCCCAGGTCCTGGCACAACGCGCTAAGCGCACGTACCGCGGCATACAGGCGGGCGCCCTCGCCCGGGTGCGACGCGGCTGCCATCCAGTTGGCGCTGAGCTTGACCCACGAGAGATCGGGCACGCTGGCCGCGGCCAGGTTGAGCACAGCCTCGGCCACAGCCATGCGCGATGCCGCGGCCGCATCGATGGCTGCAAGCGTCGGCCGCTCGCCCATCGCCATGGCCTCGCCCGTGCGCACGTCAGGCTCGTAGCCGCTGCAGGTCACCGCCACGTCGGCGACGGGCACCTGCCACGGTCCCACCATCGGGTCGCGCGCAACCAGTCCTGTGACCGAGCGGTCGCCGATCGTGATCAGGAACGACTTGGACGCCACGCTGGGCAGCCGCAGCAGCCGGTCGACCGCCACCGCCACGCGCTCGTGCACAGACAGCCCGGGTGCCAGGTAGCGGCCCAGCGACGCGTCAAACACCACGCGCGGCGACACCAGCGAGTCAGCATCGCGTGTCATGCGCGGCGGCTTGCCGAACAGCACGTCCATTGGCAGGTCGATCACCAGCCCGTGGGCGTTGCGGTCGGCCACGCGCAGCCGTGGCTCAGTGGTCGCCGTGCCTACTACCGCGAACGGGCAACGCTCGCGCTCGGCGATGCGCGCAAACGCAGGCAGCTGATCGGGCATGACCGCCAGCACGTAGCGCTCCTGCGACTCGTTGCACCAGATTTCCATCGGCGACAGCGACGCATCGGCGCACGGCACGTCGCGGATCTCGATGTCGGCGCCGAGCCCGCTGTCGTGAACAAGCTCGGTCAGCGCGTTGCTAAGCCCGCCCGCGCCGACGTCGTGCACAAACGCGATCGGGTTGGTAGCGCCCAGCGCGGTGCACGCGTCAAGCACCATCTGGCACCGTCTTTCCATCTCGGGGTTGCCGCGCTGCACGGACGCAAAGTCAAGCTCAGCCGCCTGCGAGCCACCGGCCACCGACGACGCCGCGCCGCCGCCCAGGCCGATCAGCATCGACGGACCGCCCATCACCACCAGACGCGCGCCAGCGCCGAACGGCTTTTTGAGCATGTGCTCGGCGCGCACGCTGCCCATGCCGCCGGCAATCATAATGGGCTTGTGGAACCCGCGCAGCTCAGACGCCATCTGCGGCTCGTCGAGCTGAGTCGCCTCCTGCGCGTCGCTGGCCGGCATTGCGGTGGGCACACGCAGCAGCAGCGTGCGGAAGTAGCCCAGGATCGCCGGACGGCCAAACTCGTTGGCAAACGCGGCTGCGCCCAGCGGCGCCTCGATCATGATGTCCAGCGCCGAGGCGACATGCGCCGGGAAGCCGACATCGGCAGTCGCCTGCTCCCAGGGCTGCTCGAAGCCGGGGATGCGCAGGTCGCTGACCGTGAACCCGGCCAGGCCGCACTTGGGCCGCGACCCAACGCCCACGGCGCCCTCGTCGCGGATCTCGCCACCTGTGCCGGTAGACGCGCCCGGGAACGGCGAAATAACCGTCGGGTGGTTGTGCGTCTCGACCTTTGCCACGATGTGCACGCCGCCGGCCACATCACTCAGCGCCCACTGCTGGCTGGCCGCCGAGTCGGGTGCCCATGCACGGATGCGCTGCGCGTTGTACGCCTCCAGCACCGCTGCGTTGTCAGAGTACGCCGACAGCACGTGTTGCGGGTGCGCGCGCTGCGTGGCCTTGATCATATCGAACAGCGATTGCGTCTGTGCCGCGCCGTCAATGGTCCAGGTTGCGCCAAAGATCTTGTGCCGGCAGTGCTCGCTGTTGACCTGCGCAAACATCATCAGCTCGGCGTCAGTCGGATTGCGTGCGATACCCTCGCGCGCCGCGTGCTGTCCCAGGAACGCTGCCACCAGGTACGCGATCTCGTCGTCAGCCAGCGCCAGACCGAGCTCGCGGTTTGCCCTGGTCAGCAGCGACGCTGCGCGTGCCTCGCGTTCGCTGCGCACGACTTCCTGGTGCGCTGCGTCCACACCGCCATCGTCGCTTATTGTAGTCTGCGTCTCGATGCAAGTGATCGGGACTGCCAGGCTTGTTGCGCCCTCGCCTGCTTCGCGGATGGGCACAGCCAGCAGCGGGCGTGCGTCCTCCTGCTGGAACACGTCAGCAGCCGGTGGGCATGCCTCGTAAATGGCCTCAGTCATCCGATCAGACCCAGCGTTGATGATCTGCTTGTCCTTGGACAGCTTCTCCATCGGGATCTGGTAATCCTCATGGAACGTGATGCGGTACACTGTGCCGCGCTCGACACGCTGCACCACGTCCTTGTCCAGACCACATAGCTTAAAGATATCAGTTGCCTTGGACGACCACGGACTGATGGTTCCGCGTCTTGGCAGTACCCAGATCTCGCGTTCGTTTGGTCCAAGCGCGCCGTCACCGTCGTCGTTGCTTGCGCCGCTGGCGTCGTGGTCGTCCACCAGCATGATCGGTGCACGAGGAGCACCTGTTTCGCCGGGAGCGCGTAGCAGCGTGGCAATCACCGCCCATACCTCGTCGACGGTCTCGCCCTTGATCGCGTGTCTGACCTCGGGACTGTGGTTTTCTAGCGCTGCGTCCAAAAGCGCTTGCGCGTTCTTGCTTGCGTACTCGGGTGCCAGATCAATGAAGTGCGCGTAGTGTGCGCGGATCCCGGTGATCGCACCATCTGGGAACGGCAGCTTCTCTGTCAGAATGCTCAGCCGAAAGCCGGAAAGGGCAGAGGTTCTACCGGGAACAACAAGCATCGGCATCTTGAAGTAATAATAGTTTTAAAAGTTTTGGTTCTGGATCTATAAAGATATAAGGAGGAGTGGATCCAGTATTGGATTATTAGTAGTAAGAGAGTATTCTGAGCAATATGGCAATAGCATACTACTAGAGGAAAAAAAAGAAGAAAAGCAGAAAATGTATGCTAGCGCGCAAACCATGTTGACTGTGATTTTATAGTCTAAACTTCTTCCCTTTTTTTTTGGCTTCATGGTAACAGAGATAAATCCGTTATTTTTTTTATCAGCGCTCTTTTTATTTCAGTCGTATTGGATCAGGGGAAAGGGGGGACTAATCAACCAATGGTTTTAATCCCACGCAACCCAACAAAAAAAAAATAAAACTTTTGAAAGTGTGTTTTCCCCGCGCCGAAAGTAACAACAGCCACATGGATTGCAATTTATCAGCTCCTGTTCCAAACCCAAAGCAGCTCGGCTCATATTTTGGTCACAAAAACCAAGCGCGAACTGACTCTTTGCATTGTGTGGTTTTAGTGACGTCAGGGCATTAATGGAGCAACCCAGCTACTTGGCATATATGCATATACAGGAACTGGGCGCAGCGGGAAGAATAGAAACACCCTTTTTTTTGTCTCTCCAATTATTTTGTACTCTTATTTTTTTTTTTTTGCTATCCACAAACACATTTTTGTTTTTGTTATCCTGCATTTCTGATATTCTATTAATGAGGCCACTCGGGTTACTAGAGCTCGCCCTGTTTGTCAACTGCGCGCATAGCCTCAAGATCGCGGTTATCGGCGCAGGAGCGGCTGGCGCTTCAACAGCGTACTTTGCCAGACAGGAGCTGTCCCAGCGAGGACATTCCGATGCCGAGATTCACGTATTTGAGAGCAGCGAGCGCATCGGTGGACGCGCACACGTCGGCACTGTGACGTACAACAACCAGACCATGTATTACGAGCAAGGTGCGTCAATGTTTATCGGCAAAAACAAGCATCTGATGGACATGGCCGCTCGGTTTAACCTGACACTGTGTCCACATCCGTGCACTTTTGGCAAAAACAAACATAATGGCATTGTTGCTGTGGATGCTACTGATTCTCTGGCTGGCTACGGGCTGTGGGATCCATTTACAAGGGTGCACGATGTTGGTGGTGGCTCATGGATGGTTAGACAGCGTGCGGGTCAGAAATATAAGAATGGGCTGCGGATGCTGTGGAGATACGGTGGGATGTCGGATATCAACAGGGTGCGTGGGTTTACTGCTGAGGCCGTGGACGAGTTTTTGCAGTCGTACAAAGAATTTGAGCGTCTGGATGCGGGTGTCTTTGGTACCTGGGACGAGTATTTGGAGAACAAGCCGATGCTTAAAAAATCGCTATATTATACGGCTGACCAGTTCTACAGCGCACAAAAGTCGGCAATTGGCAGAAAAATGCTGGAAGAGGTGGTGTCGCTGGCCACCAGGGTCAACTACATGCAGGACATCGACGCTATCAACACAATGGGCGCGCACATTTCCATGGCGGCAGAATCTGACGAGGCGTACTCTGTGGCTGGCGGCAACTGGCAGATCTTTGAGCGCATGCTTGGCGAATCTGGGGCACAGGTGCATTTGAAAACGCGTGTGCTTGCCGTTGATTCAGATCATAATGATGGCATTAATGGATACCAGCTGCATGTACGCAGCGGGAGCCAGGATAAGGATATCTTGCGTGGATTTGACGTGGTTATCGTGGCTACGCCGTTGCCGTTGTCTGGTATTCGGGTACTCGACGACCGGCATGCAGAGCTGGTCGATGCGCAGTACGTGCGTATGCATGTGACGTTTGTCATTGGCCAGCTGCGCTCCGACCTCTTCCCTGCTAACGATCGACACGAGCCACTTCCTCGTCTGATAATCACCCCGTTCCGTACCACGCAGCCGTTCAACTGTCTCTCGATACTCGCGTGTCTGGATCCCGACTCCTGTGCGCTTGCTGGAAAGAGTACTGTTCTGGTCAAGGTGTTTTCCCACAAACCGCTGGATCTGTCTGCCATATTTGCTAATGTACACTGGCATCACGCTCATACGTGGGATGCGTATCCAAGGCTGGAGCCGCGTAATGCTGGCAATTACTCAAGTGCTGAGTTTGATGACCCATTGGCTTTTAGCCTTGATCGTAGAAAGCTGCCTCCTATTGTACTTGATCGTAAGGGCCCGGCTGGTGGCGTGTACTACGTCAATGGAATGGAGACCCTGTTTAGCACGATGGAGTCACAGACCGTTGCAGCCCGTCATGTTGTGCGTTTGGCCTTGAATAAAAAAAAAAAAGCAACAGACTGAAATAGGCAGGGGGAGAGTGGGTGGGCAATGCACGTGATATGATATTTGATATTGACCAATGAGAAAATTTGTGCTTCAGACAACGAGTGGAGGCGGGGGGAAAATGAAATATAAATAAAAGGTTGCTTTCGCGTTGAACTTTCAAATATTTCTTAGTAGGAGCTTAAGACACCTTTTTTTTTTTCTTCTCTATTTATCCTTTTTTTCTTCTTCAAATTGAAAACAACTGTAGTGTTTCTTGGGGGAGACCATTTCAACATTATATTGCATAGCTCTTTTTTTTTCACTTTTCAATTTCTACAATCCTTAGCATACAATCCCTATCTTTTTGTGATACAATTTTACAAGAAAAAAATTAAAAATTAAAAACGCGTCTTTTTCTTTTTCTTCTATTTATCTTTACGATTTCTTTTTATTTACATTATCCCTGTGTTGCTAATCTTTTTTTTTTTTATTACATAAATGCCTACCATGCGTCGTAGCACCAGGGCATCCAAGGCAACGGTGCCCGAGTTGGCAGAAGACAAGGATACTGGTGGTAAATGGTCAGGAGCCTCGTCGCCTTTGTCTTCACTATCGACGCCTGCTAGTACAGTTGGAGTCAATAATGCTGACCAACGTAGGAAGAGTAGGCGGTTGACGCGGTCGTCGGGTAGCGCGTCGGGACTGAGGGGAGAAACTGGTGTGGTGGTGGATGGGGATGCGGATGATTCTGTGGATGAGTTGTTGACTAAAGCTGCACAAGTTATTGAGGAGCAGGTTAATGGGCGTGGTAAGCGGAAAGGCGTGGGTAACACTGAGGACGACATGCCTACTACTCCTTCTTCTCCGGCTAGGAAAAGACGGGTAACGCGAACCGGCAAAGAGCAGGAAGAAGAAGAAGAAGAAGAGGAGGAGGAGGAGGAGGAGAATGCTGATGAGGAGCAGACCCAGGAACAGGACGCGCAGGGTGGCTCGGTGGAGAGCACTGGCGCTAAATGGTGGCCTGGGAAACGTGGTCGGCCACCAAAGGCTATCAGCGATAACAGACGGCTTTCTACGCCGCGGTCGACGAGAACGCCGCGTACACCTGCCAACCGTCGGCTTGGAGCCGTCTACGATGCCGAGAGCGGCGACGTTGAGCTCGACTCTGATGCGTCGGTGCTAGAAACGCCGACCAAACGACCGACGCGCGCGAGCCGGCTCGACGCGGCGCTTTCGGATCTTGACTCGTCGTCGCACGGAGCTCTCGGCGAGGATTATAATGGGATGTCGTCAGATGATGACGAGGAAGGCGAGGACCCCGAGGGCGAGACCAAGATCGATAGGCTGGGGTACCTGCAGGGTGGGCGTGAGTATATTTGTCCTGTGGTTAGGTCTCCCTATCGACGTAACCAGAAACGACAGTATATTCTGACAATGGATTGTTGTCGGTTTACGGGTGCTCGTGATTCGTATATGTTGTTTAAGCAGCATCCGAGGATGCGACGTGTGGAGACTACGCAGCAGGAACGCGATATGCTGGCGGATAATAAGCTGATTCCCAAGGTGACTAGATTCCGGCCTATTGCTATGATCACGGCGCGTACGGCGTTCCGAGAATTTGGCGCTATGATTGTTAAAAATGGACGGTATGTCGTGGATGACTATTGGGTGGCGGCGCGTAAGAAAGAGGCCAAGTATCCGGAAGGTACTCTGGTTGCCAACATGAGCGTGTATCACTCGGTTATGGCTGCCCATGCGGCGGGCGTCACGCCAAGCTCGACTAGGAAGGCTAGGCGTATGACTCCGCATAGGGCAAACTCCAACGACAACGGCGCAGGTATGGGCGGTAGTAGGCCGGCCACGCCTGGTGCCCGTGGCGCAAACATTGGCTCGCCGGCGATGGTCGTCAATAGCTGGGTGCAGATCGAGGCGCAGCAACGCATGCAGCGCCAGATGCTGGGCTCGACTGGCCAGGGAGCTGCCGGGCTGTCTGGTGCATTGACCATGGCCAGTGCTCTCCAACAACAACAGGTTCAGCCTATGCAGCAGCTGATATCCGACCACGTCGATCCAGCTGCCGATGCTGATGAGGCTGGCAGTAGCAGCAGCAACAGCAACAAGGCGGTTTTGGGCAAGCCTTTGTTTGGCAAAAGCCGGTCTGCAGAAACGGCCGAGGCGGTGTTTGAGCAAGTGGTTTCTA
The DNA here is from genome assembly GCA_027578855.1 of Coemansia sp. RSA 1721. Lineage (NCBI taxonomy): Eukaryota > Fungi > Kickxellomycota > Kickxellomycetes > Kickxellales > Kickxellaceae > Coemansia > Coemansia sp. RSA 1721. The sequence goes on from JANBTK010000052.1 coordinate 20,759, forward strand.
CGCATCGTACGTATTTTGCCGACGACCGTGGGTTTCTCGATGGCTTGCCGCTTGTGCATAGCCTGGCCAGTGCGTGGCCACGCACAACGTCTCTGAGTAGTAAGCTGAAGCAGAAAAACGCCAGTCCGTTGATAATGGCCGCCGAAAGCCCGGCGGGCACCGAGCCTGGAGACGATACTTTTGGACCCATGGCGTATGCGTCTGGCAAACTTGTGCGCGAGTTTAACGCGTCTCTTCGGTTCTGGCGCGAGGATAACGGGTGTACGTGGGTGGATCCGCACACGGGGATTCGCCAGGTGCCTGGCAATTTGCAGCCAACCGTAGCTAGAGCCGGCAGAATAAACTCGAGCGATCCTGGGTGGCGCGCACGTGGCGGGCGCTCGAGAGTTGATCCCCTGGTATCGTTTGTCGAGCATGGCCTGGGCAATGATGAAATGGCCGTGGACCCTGCGATGCGTGAAAAGAGAGCCAACGAAGTGGCTGCTGACAAGGATAGTTATCCGCTGGCGCTGCTGCCTGGCCAGTACCAGGATGCTTTCCCGGTGCACCGTACGAGGTTTGGGCAGACGCAGAACCAGGCTATGCAGTCTTATTTGCTTTTGTGGATGCACCATTGGAATATCCAGCAGCAGCAGCGTCAGCAGCATCGCTTGGGCATTCTGAAAGCTATCAAGAGCAGCAGCAATGTTCCCAGCGGTAAATAAACAAACATATAATATTATGGTAGGTGATAGGTGGTTTTTCATTCTTTATTTGTCTCTTTTTTTTATATAATCACAATATGTTTTTTAAACAATTGTTATGTACCTAGATGTTTAGCAGCCGGGTCAGCCAGTTGCTTTTCTTCTGACCGCTGCTGCTGTACTCGGGGTTGGTTTTGGCCGACAGCCGCGACCGGCGCACGTGCACGTTTATCGAGCGTAGCAGCCCGCTGCTACCCGACGCACGCCCGCCGCCATTAGCAGCAGCGTCGCTGGGAAACGAGATCCCCGACACTTCTGGCTGAATATCTAGGGTCTCGGTACTGCGCACGACGACGTTTTCTGCGGTATTCACCGGTGCTGCTTCATGCTCTGCCTGCACAGCAGCTTCCCCCCCTGCTAAAAGCATATGCTCCACGACCGATTGCTCAGCAATCCTTGCCACCGCACTGCTGCTTATAGCCGCGGTGACTATCGCTCTGCGTCTGCTCTCTTCTACGGCGGCAATAGCGTCCTCGTTGCTCAGGATCTGGTCCAGCGTCGGCATCGACTGCGTAAACGTCCTGGTCAGTTTCCCACGATACCTCATCATATCTTGCTGTTCGTTTGTACCGGGCATTTTTTGGCTTGTTGTTGATGTGCTGCAGCAGGGCATGGGTATGGCTCCGGTGCATTGGCCAATGTCATAGTCGCTGCTGCTGCTGCTGCTTGTGCTGTTGCAAATGTCCAGGGAATGGGCTGACGAGGATGGCGAGGCTATTGCTGAGCCGCGAGTCAGTGCGGGCGTTGCTCGGCTGGCTGAGTCGCTGCTGGTTGTTAGCAGAGCGGCGTTTTGGATAACAAACCCCGAAGACGAGCCGAAAATGGCGTTGGCCAGGTGCGTGGTAAAAGACCGTCCATATTCGGTCTGTCTGGCTACCTCCCCGTACGGCGGCGGCAGCAGCATCTGTGACGACTCTTCTACAGGCGAGTCCTCAGCAGCAACCGCCTCTTCTGCCATGTTGTTCTCGTTTGGCTGCACTTGCGCACCCTCGCTGTTTATCTGCTCCAGCTCGGCTCGGATATCCTCGGGTATCGAATGATGAATAGACGGCGGTGGCGGCTCATACACGGGCAACATCGAGTCCATCGACTCTCTTGACCTGCGTCTGTTGACCGGCAACTGTCTGCTCAAATACTGCTGCAGATTAACGTCCGATGGTTCTCTTCCGCTCTGCAGGTTTCTTGTTCTCCTGGTATTGAACTCGTCATAAGTCGAGTATTGCATGCCGGCTCTCCGCACAACGGCCGTGTTGCTAATCAAGGGTTCTTCCACCAGCCATGCTAGTCTTCCGCGATGTAGGCTGAGCCATTGCCAAACACTCTGCAAGTTGACTCCCGACCTACACAAAAGCCCTGTAACTGGAGCTGGACACGGCCCTCTCCGCGACTCTCCCTTGGCTTGCATCACTCGGTTGGTGTTTTCGTCTTCTGTCGTGGCGACTCGAAACGCTATCATTGCGTATGCCCTGGTTTCCGGGCTCTCGTATGCTTCCACTACTATGTTTGGCGTCACATTTACACCGGCGGTTTGTGTGGTGTTGTGTACCATGATATAAGGATGTGTGCTCATCCATGCAAACGCATCCTGTAGCTTTGCGCCGGTCTTTTTCACCAGTATTGCGTAGTCGCGGAAAGCGCTTACTTCGATCTTGTTGGGATACTGGGATGCCTGTAGAGCGGGCGGCTTGCGCTTGTACACTAGTTTGTCTGAATAGTAGTTTTCTGGAAGGTAGCCGCGCGATATCTCTTCAAACATTCTTGGAGTAGCAAAAAAGAAAAAATTGGTAGTGTTGTAGACTAGTGCTGTGTGTTTAGCAAAACAAAATAAATGCAATAGAAATACATATAACCGAGGTTTTGTCTAAAAAAAATAATAATAATATAGGAGAAATAAAAAAGGAAAGCGATTAGTAATATTACTGCGGCAGCCCGGTCCTGTTTTTCCTTTCCCTGCCAGATATGTCCTGTTTGCTTGGCTGCCAAGTAAAAACAAAAAAAAGAGATGGCATACATCAAAAAGATGTCATTTTAATCGTGTCACTTGGCATATATCATCATGCCAGTAATAATGTGAAGCAGCTGAAACAGGAAAACAGGAAAACAGGAAAATCAAGATGGATGATAAAAAATAATTTAATAAGAGGTGGAAAAAGGAAAAAGAAAAAAAGAGTGGAGAGCGGAGATGGAGATGGAGATTCCGCGCACATCCTCCTTTTTTTCTTGGTATTATTAAAATAGAAAGATAATGTCACAAGCACATGCCCAGTCCAAGCAAAATAGGATAGACGACGGCACGCCGGTGTATAGACAACCGGAAGCCTCCTGGACAATCAAAAAAAAATAAATAACGAGGCGCTATCCGCCCAGGGAAAACAAGCACAAGACAAAAAAAACAAGACGCTTGCCATAAAAACAAACCAAAAACTTACCCTATTTTTGTTTCTTTATTGGTTTATGCGCGCGCCGCGAATTTAGATAATGCACAAAATTAAAACTATAAATTATAGTGAGAGATTAGCCAGCAAGCAAAGGACAAAAAAAGAAACATCCAGCAAATCGTTGAATGCAAGCCAAACTCGTGTTTATATATACGTTTTTGTATTTAATTATTTTGTTTTTTTTTTATTCTGAAATGCAAAAAAAAAGGATGGCCCTATCGTTTTTTTGGTATCTTCCGGGTATCTCGTCTCGTGAGAACAGAGAAGCAGGCATGCCCTCCAAAAAGAACATTCCGTTTCTCCTAAAACCCATGTATGAAATGCAGAAAAAAAAGTGCAAAAAGGATGAAGGGATGAAATACGCAAATAAACAGAATAAATTTGGCAGAGGTAAAGTCAAGCTGACCTCATTAATTATTTTTCATCCCGTTCTTCGACTTTGCCCTCGTATATAAAGCAAGGAAATCAACCAGCGTTGTGTTGTATTTAGCGCTGCGATTGCATGGCATACAATACAAATTTCACTTTTCTTCTGTAAAGAAAGTTTCCTGTCGTTTGTTTACCGGACAACGCTAGCAATATGTTGCTTCCATCCGCATTTCCATTCTTTCGCCCCCCACATATATATATACGCACATAATAAACACTGTCATCATTTATGACATGTGACAGCATCACCTTTTTTTGGACAAGTTTTCTAGAAACCTTCTTTTTTTTTTCTCCTGCATACCTTTCTCTGTAGATTTAGTCTGAACAAAAAAAATACACAGAACGCGTTAAACGAAAGCATTATATTTGCTTTTTTTTATTTGATCACATGAAAGTGCTTGAAAATTGCCAGGAATAAAAAAGAAATACGCATAAAACAATAGCTATGCCCAAGTTTAAATTTTCTTTTTGTTTTGGCAAGTGCAAATGCAAATGCAAATACAAGTGATATGCTAGGTATAAGCAAAGCTTTAAATTTTTGTTATCTGCAAACAATTCTGTAAGGTCTTTTTTCTTGTATTTCAAATAAGCTTGAAAAATCTCCATATCATCAGGAGCAGCAAGATAAACAAAAATGTTTGTCATAGCCAGTAGCTTTATTATTAGTTTTAACATTAGCATTAACATTCACAGTTTTATTTGTATAATAACTATCATCTACATGATAAAGATTGTGATTTGGTTTGTTATGATCTTTTTTTTAGCCTATCTGAAAACGCCTTCAGTGTTTCATTAACTTGAGCATATCCTGTAATTTGTTCATCATGATTGAAAGCACCATTTTTCCTCTCCAAAATTCGGATATAGAGTGAGTATTCGCTGCGTTCAGGCATGTTAAATAAAATATAAGCTTTATATAATAATTTGGAAAGGCGATGGTCTAGTAAAATTATATAAAACAATTTCCCCCAAAATACCGTTTATATACAAAAATCCAAACATTTATTAATAGGGAAGTTGCATCTCTACAAATCATTTTTTGTAAAACGCTAGTTTCGTACACAATACAAAAGGAAGCCTCTTTATAATTACTAGGCTTGCATTTTTTTACATAATCGTCCCGCTTGAAGCTAAATTCATTTGGAATAAAACAAAGCCAATTAACATAGCAATGAAAGAAAAATAGGAAAAAACATTTATTGCACAAACTATCTTTTATTATTCTTTTGTAGCATATTTGAAAAATGTGTGAATTGCAGAACCACTGTATTAAAAAATAAAAGAGATATTCAGCCCTTTGTTGGAGAGGGAAGCGTTTCTTTTAAACCAATGTGGACGCTTCTTTGAAAAAATTATGCTTTAAAGACCCGAAAACTTAAAGAAAAGGTTGGTGCAACAATGCTTAAGATTGGCTAATAAGCATGGTGCAGTCCTGGCGAAATTTCTAGACGGATCCCACGACAAGAATAAAGCAGACACAAAACGTGTGTGATTGGCTATTTCTGCTACCCATTTTTTTCTTTGATGGCTGCACACTTTTCTTTGAAATCCTAAGATGCTTTGTATAATTGTAGCAAATCTGGTGCTACAAAGTTGAGACTGCAAGCTCTGCCGACAGAAAAGGAAGAGGGGCACCCAACCGCTGAAAAATGCAAAGAGGATGGAATAATAAAGCATTTACTAAAAATCTGAGGTTGCAACTGCTAAACCACCACTGCACCAACTCCAAAACAGGCAAAGCAAATCCTCTATAGTTCAGAGAGTTGACCTGTAGGCAACACACAAGTGAGTGAATTATGATATTTTACACTTTCTGAGTTCTCTGGATGGTGCTTTATTTAGCAGCACATGTAGATACTTTAGAGTCTGTCTTTTGAAAACAATTCCATAGGGCTTATATCTAATTCGCAGTAATAATCGTCAAATGCCTTTACTTCCTCAGGTTTACCAAGATAAAATGAAATTCCAACATACTTTGTTGCCATGTTGCTGGTTTTAGTAAGAAATAGTCCTGTATCATATTTAGTATCAACAATAGTATGTAGCTTTAATTTACTGTCAATTCCATGTAACTGAGCTATTCTTAAAGTAAACTTTTCAATTGTCTCATTGGGTTGGGCATACTCAGTATGCTTTACTGATTGCTCAAATTTATTATTTGTACAACTCAATATTCGAAATTGAATGGGATATACTCCGCGTTCAGGCATGATGTACTGGTGTATAATTAATAAATAAAACTAAAAGCCACAGGAGAGGAAAACAAAAAACTATAAGAGTGCTTCTTTTGACACAGCCTTTAGTAATAGGAAAAAAAATATGTATTTATAAACATGCACACCCCTTGGATAAACAAAAAATTCAAATGTCAGGGGGGCTACTCAACAAAAAAAAAACAATAGCATGCTTTTTTCTGTTTTATAACACTTGTTTTTTTTTTTTTTAAAAAACACACTAAAAGAAACATTCAGCTTATTGAAAGCAAGGTTTTTTTGAAAGATGGCGAGCACAAAGCTTTGAAAGCAAATGAAAGACTTTAAGTTTTTTGCTGCATGTTTACAATGCACAAAAAAAACCGCAGCATTCTTTGGGTTAGAAAGCAAGCTTTAAACAACCAACACAAAAAAATTATCAACTATAGTGTAGAGGTCAAGTCCTATTATGCATGATATAGCAGTTGTTAATATTTAAAGAAATATTAAGAGTAGCTTTACTAGGATAATATATTGTTTATAACAACTGTAAAATGTAATAGTATGATATATGTATGTTAAAAAGAGTTAAGAAGAGAACAGGAGCACTATGTGCAAGTGGCAATGAAAATATAAAGAAAGGTAAACAGGTTAATCGGATTATGTCAAATAATTAACAATATCACGAGATCAGTGAGTTGGCTTGGTCTCACCCCTGTGGTTGTTAGTCTACTATAGGGATGTTTGACCTGGAAAAAATACATCCTGGTTTCAAAACCTTGGAAAGAGTTTCTGGCTTTCTACTATGACCTCTTATGGTTGTCAACAAGCAAATCATATCCTAAATTTTCCATTGAATACCTGTTTTCTTGGTTACTGTATCTCGCAAAGGGAAAGTCTAAACTAGCTCATTTATAAAATTTTCAGTGTTATAGTAATACAATTGCATTAATTCATTTTGCTAAAAAATATATATATATTACAATATAACATTTACCAAAATATTCTGCAGTATTAAAAATTACTCTTATATAGCTGTGATATTTTCAGAATAAAACTAAACGGAACCAAAGATGCATCTTTATTTTGCTAAATAAACATTGTGTTTAATACACATGCTTCTCGAGCAATGATCCCTAATCATGCTCCCTACTTTTTGTCACTAAAGATATTGATATTAAAATAGCTCTTCTAGTAATTTATTTTTTTTGTGTTTAATAAAATCTTTCTTTTGATTTTTATGGATGACAACAAATGTACAACTTTTATGATTTTCTACTTTATCTTTTAGGTCAACATCTTTTATCAACTCTCTTCTAGATATAAATGTAATCTTAATAAATATATAATTACTCGGTTCACCATGTTTTATTATTCTAGTGAGAAGTTGTTGAAATGTTTTACCAACATGTAACATTTTTTTTACGTTTCTCGGATATAAAACAATCTTTATCATCAATAAAGTCGATTGTGTGATATATAATACGTTTGCCAACCAGAAAACTCATAACGTCCAATTTTTTGATGGTGTGTGTGTAAGAATAATAGTGTAAAGAACAAATTTGACAAATGTAAGAAGAGTTGATATAATAAAAATATAATTATGATGCGTTCAGTTCAGCTTTTATACTAAAATAATTTACCTAACAATTTCTTCTTAATATCTCTGTAATTGGGATACACTATGGCTACCAACGAAGAGTGCGGCATACGAATTAATAAGAAAAAGTTCCTATAGTTTTCTTTTGCAAAATAATAATAAAGTAATGTATCTTCTTTTGTAAATTTTTTCTAGAAATTGTTTCTTTTAAAAATATCTCCAAAAAGCTTCTTTGAAATGATTAGGGTTCCTTTGTACAATGTGTCTTGCTGGCAAACAAAGAAAATGCCAAAGGAAGTGATGATGCAATAAGCCATGGCACTTACCAATAAAAGAAGGGCCATCCCTGTTGCATACTTTGGCTTGTTTTATATAAAGAATTCCCCCAAAAATGAAGAATTCCACCTTTTTAATCGATTCTTGTTTTTTTTGTCATTGCTTGCACAATTTATTTTCAGGGTTTTATTAATTCAGAAATTATTTAAAACAAACATATTAATTGGTTTATAATCATGTAAATGATTTAAGCATGCATTATGAGAATAAAAAGATATCAAATATTTGTTATACAAATAAATGTATTTAAGGGAAATACTATATAATCAAAAAGACTAAAGGAGTCAACCCGGAATCTAGCCTGGAGGCGGGGGAAGGGCCGTTTATGAAGAACTTCTATTGTTGGCGTGTATTGTTGTACAACAGTTTTCCACCTTTTTTACTTTTATTACTTTTATTAGTAAATCTTTTGATATTATATTTATATTATTATAATAAAGTTGTCGACATAATATTTATTAATATAACCAATCATAATATAAATAGACAAATAATCAAATAATAAACCTTTGGGTTTCAGTGTGTGTCTGCAACATATCGATTATCATATTTATCTTATTTACCATTGTTCAATAACTTTAAATTTTTATAAAATTCAACTGGTGTTTGATTCTTATTTTTGCAATGTTTTCTAACATAATCAATAGTTGTGTATCTGCAGAAAATTAATTTGGCATTTTCATAATCAGTAATGAATCTACTGTCATTTAGAAACTCAAAAGATCCACTATTTTTTGCTTCATAAAATTCATAGTTGTTCACATTAAAGTGCTTATTCATCTTTTCTGTAAACTGATCTACTGTTTCTTCGCATCCAGCATCTTTTTCTGCAAAAACCTTTACAGTAATTTTATTCATCTCACGTAGCTCAACGTTAAAAAAGCCAATTATATTGTTTTCATCGGAAGACATTGTTTTATGTATATATATATAAATGTATATTAATAAAATAGAAAGGATATAGTTGAATGATAATGCAAAATAAAAAATAATTATACCAAATTGCATGGTTTATATACAACACAGTATATTTGTAAAAAAAATGGATTCAGATTTTCAAGAAAAATTGTTTAATAAAAAACCAGCTTTTTTTACTAGCTCTATTTTGTAAATCAAATGAAATTTCAAAGTAAAATATTTGCCTTTGTAGCATTCCTTACATATTAATTTTTCTTTTTGTTGTTTCTTTAATATACCGCAGGGTGCATTCGAGCTAGTTCTTTTTTACATGAATACGCATAAGTGCCGAGAAACATGAGTAAAAAAGGGCTCTCAAAGGAAATATAAAAAGGAATATCTTAAAGGTGCCAAAATTTCTTTAAAATACCTACAAATAATAAAAAGATAAAAGAACTCGCTGGAGGGCCGCAGCAAGTCTATCCTTTTAAAAGCAAAAAAAAACAAGTCGAAATATAAAAAAGTTTCCAGTCAATGCTTATAATGCACACACACACAGGTAGCATCTTTTGAACGATTCATTTGACCGCATGCTTTGGTGACTTTGCTCATCCCTTGCCAAAAAAATTTCTTTGAACGTTTCCTTTGAGCGCCTTTTATGCTTTGTCTGCTGTGCCTTTGTTTTTTTTCTTTTGCATGATTTTCCTTTAAAGCAGCTGTTAATTGTTTTAATGGAAGCTTTCTTTTAGGTTTTGTCTAAGAGCAAATTTTGTCTAGTTGTTTCATATCCTCCTCTTGCATTTTTTACTCTTTTTCATTTTATAGCTTATACCATGCATCTCCCACAACACCACTTAAACATTTTGAAATATTACATCTAGTCGATTTCCTATCCGCAATAGTGTGAAAGGTTAAAATGCTCTAGCTTTCTGCTTATTCTATTTGTATTTGTTTCTGCAAACGGTTAACCACTTTTCAGACACCACTACATACCAGCAGGTGAATATTGCAGACATGCCTTTGGCATTTAGTATTCCATATTGGGGTCTGTTAATAGTGCTGCTATATTCGCTAATTAGTGTATACAAATGGTATCACTTGTATACATTATGTGGGCATTCCAGTATCTACTAAACTACAATCAGATCAAGAGATGAGACGTGCTAGCTAGGTTATCAATGAGGGTTACTATATCTATATGTGACAGTAGAGTAATTGTGTGAGTACAATGGAGGGCAAAGTGGTGACCTAACTAGTATAAATCTTGGACAGAGTGATAGCAGGTGAAAAAGTTTATAAACAACCAAGTTATTAAAGTTGATTAAGTCTCTTTATTTAATATTTAATGCCAGTGTATTATCCTGTTGCAATTGGCCAACAAGTAGTGTTAGCTAAAAAAAAAAGTGTTTACAGCTGTACATATAAAATAGTTGATTGTAAAAATAATAAATTTATTTAAATTCTAAGGGTTTAATTTTTCCTGATGGATGCTGAATCCTTTTTTTTTAGAAAAAAAAATCAAAATATAAAATTTGAAGGAGGATTGTGTTTTGTTTATTGCATTATAAATTTGTTTGAAAGAGTGTGCAATCACGAATGCTCTCCAAAATCAATACAATCCACAAACAAACACCATAAAAATGAGGTAGACTGGTTCTAAACTGGGCAATCACTGCCACGTGCCATGTGTGCAGATACAGCATTTGTGTTAGCCTTGGCAGCCCTGTGATCATTCTTTAGTTTTTTTTTCTGGTTGCAACACTTTTAACAAGAAGATTGTTTGTTAAAACTAAATAACATAATTTATCAATTTTTAATATTCTTCGTTTCATCTCAGTTATTCAACAACATATGATATAGTTCATCAGGCTTGCGTTTATTAGTTTTACAAGATTGTCTTATTTTTTTAGCAACATCTTCATTACAAAATATGAGTGGCGAATCTGTATACCATGAGATGTCATCATCATCTATCAGCTTTGGAAATAATCCATCAATATCACATATTTCTGCTCGATAAAGATAAAAATTAGATTTTTTTGAAGATTTTTGTAGCTTTAAGGTAAAATCTGAAACACTCTCCTTAGGCTTATAGCTTGTAATTGCAAAGCCTTTATTTGTAATATTAGTACTAGACGTTAATTCGACAATAAGAAACTTTACGTTATTGTCTGTATTCAAAGACATTGTATTGTAAATATATAAATATATTTGTTAAAAGTATAGAGAGGATATTGTTTAATAATAATGCAAAAAAACAATATTATACCAATTTGTCTGGTTTATATACCACACAGGATAACTGTAAAAAAGGAATTAGCATCTATAAAAGAAATTGTTTAATAAACAATCGGCCTTTTCTACAAACACTGTTTTGCTAATTGTGTAAAAAAAAATATTTTTCAAAGAAAAACAATTACCATTAAAGTATCTTTGAGACACTATTCATTCTTTTATTTTTTAAAATAGCATACAAGGCGTTTAAACTAGTGGTAAAGACATAATTAGACAATAAAGTGTAACAAAAATTGTTTAAAGTTCTTTTATTTTTTTCTTAGGAAACAGCAAGTTTATTGGTAAAAAAATGCTAAAAGGTGTAATGGGAACAACCTTTAATACCCACAAACAATAAAGAAATTTTCATTAAAAGAAAATTGGGGTGACCATTGAACATTTACTTTTTTTTGTGCACGGTGACATGTTTTAAAAAAATTAAAAGCTTTGAACAATTATAAGGGATCTTTTATAATATTTTCTCTTGTACAAACCCGTTTGTTTAAATGCTTTGGTGACTTTGCTCATCCCTTGCCAAAAAAAAAAATTCTTTGAACGTTTCCTTTAAGCTCCTTTTATGTTTTGTGTGCTGTCTTTGCTATTTTCCCTTTGCATTATTCTTCTTTAGAAGTGGTTGTTCATGTATTCTATGTAAGCTTTCTTTAAGGTTTTGTCGTAAAAATGTTTTTTTTTGTTTAGTAGTTTCTGATTCTCCTCTTGCCTCTTCATTTTGCATTTTTTATTTTTATGGCTTATACCATGTATCTCCCACTACATTAAAAAAAAAATTAAAACTAGTCGTTGTTCTATTCGCAAAAGTGTGTGAAGAATTAAAAACAAAACGCTTGTTATATACTTTACCCCCCCTTTTTTTTTCTATATTCACTTTTGCGATACCACCACGTACAAGCAAGCAGGTATTGCACACATGCTTTTGTCGTTTCCTGTTCTGCGGCTGGTCCCGTTGGCGGCGCTGCTAAATTTGCTGCCAAGTGTATAAAAATGGTACGACTCGTTTACACCAACAACATCTGCTGGCGACAAATCATCAGAAAATCAGACACCACATATGATTACCTGGCGACCTCCGTTTGCATATGACATATCCATATATGTTTCGCCGTTCTACACTTCCTACGACGACCAGTCGCACTTTTTTCGCAAATTCGCAGCAAGTAGCGTATCTGCAGAACACCGATATTGGCCTTCGGTTCCGCCGGTTCCACAAAACCATATCTGTCGGGTGCAACAGCAGCGGCGCACATGTGGAACCCAGATACATGCACTTGTTTATGCAGAAGAGCGGGAGGATGGCGCCGCACCCATTGATGGATGACCGGTTTCTTGTGCACGCAAATGGCACCGTTGGTGATTGCAAACGGAAGCAGCAAGGGTGTTGTTTTGCGGGTTGCTTGTGGAATTTGTGCTGGACAGTAATGCGTTTTTTTCAAGGTCTGTTATGAGGGATATGGACGCGGCTGGCAATGTTTTGGTTGAGGTTAGCGTAGCCCCGGGTGTCTCTGCAGTGGATGCGTTTGACCAGCGCGGTTCTGGCAGCAAACATTTCTTCTTTTTTTTTTCTTCTGCTGGTGGCGGCTCTGTTGGCTGGTTGCAGCACAACAACTGCTGTGGTGCTGGCTGCGCTGTTTGCTCTGCGACTGGCATCCAATGTATTTGATTTTCTGTCTGCCCCGCGTAGGCGTCGTAGCGCTGCCCAAAAACAAAGGTGTCTTTAGAGCTCGACTCTGGCCTATTCAGCCATCGTTGATTGCCGGTTTATCTAAGCTCTCTGGGTCTTTTCTTTGCCATGTGCCGGTTTTCACAGTCTGCCACTAAATAACTTGCAGCCCACCGGGCTATGCGTGTTGCTGTATCAGTGGGTTTGTCAGCGTTGGCATTGTATAAGATGTTTTCGATAGACACATATGCGGGCTTCGGTATGTATGTAGTGGTCCAATGTTTTAGCCTGGAGCGTTCTGCGTATCACTCTTGCTGTCAAAAACAAACAGCCTTTTTTTGTCGTATGATCAAAAAAAAAAATCATGTCCGGATTAGGGGGAGGGGGGGGGAAAGGAGAGCAGTGATCAGAAATGAAAAAGATCCAGAATCGCCCACAGACTCAAGAAGCTGTCTGAGGGGGGAAAAAAAATAAAGAATGTTTTGTCGTTTTATCTCCACCGCGTTGTTCTTTTTCTTTTCTTTTCTTTTGTATTCGATTTTTTTTAGTCTTTTTTGTTTAAATTTCGCAAAAAAAGTTTAAAGAATAATTTCTCTTTTCTTTTTTCTTTTTATTTTTCCACTATCATTATCATGGTCAACAAGGCGTGTCTTATTGTCATCGACGGCTGGGGTATCAACGCCGACAAAGAGGTCAAGGGCGATGCTATCCGTGATGCTGAGACACCGGTGATGGACGAGCTGGAGAAGCACCAGGAGTTTACGTCGCTTGCTGCCCATGGCCGTGCTGTGGGTCTTCCGGCTGGACTGATGGGCAACTCGGAGGTTGGCCATCTGAACATTGGTGCTGGCCGTGTCGTCTACCAGGTAAAGTATATGTAGAGGGTGGTAGTAATAGCTATCTTTTTTTTTTTTTTTTTTTTTGCTGGCGCCATCGATAACGAAGCGATTAAATTCGATAACCAAACGTAATCTAACAAAACAAAACAAAACAAAAAAATAATACGTAATGAGCGGCTTGTTTTTTTTTCCCGTCTTTTTTTCCCCCAACAACTTCATTGGATTTTTCCTAGGATATCGTGCGTATTGATGTTGCGCTGGAGGAGAAAAAGTTTGGCGAGACCGAGGCGATCAAAAACACATTCGAGAACGCCAAGGCAAACACCGGCCGGCTTCATCTGTGCGGGCTGGTTTCTGACGGCGGCGTGCACGGCCATATCAAGCATCTGATCGGCTTACTGGAGGCAGCCAAGGAGGCAGGCGTACCCGAGTCGTTTGTGCATTTTTACGCGGACGGTCGCGATACCAGCCCGCGTTCGACGACAAAGTACCTGAAGGAGCTGCAGGACGCCATGGCTGATCTGGAGTACGGCAAGATTGCGACTATTGTGGGCCGGTACTACGCGATGGATCGCGATAAGCGCTGGGAGCGGATCCAGATAGCGTTCGAGGCGATGACGCAGGGCAAGGGCGAGAAGACGAGCGATCCGGTGGCTACGGTGGAGGAGCGGTATGCCAAGGACGAGACCGACGAGTTTTTGAAGCCGGTTATTGTGGACAGCGATGGCGTTGTGCGTGATAACGATACGATGTTTTTCTTTGATTTCCGGTCTGACCGCATGCGAGAGATTGCGCAGTCGTTTGGAATCAAGCCTACGCCGTTTGATTCGCGCGTGCCCGATGGCTTGCATATCGCGACGATGACGCAGTACAAGGCCGACTTCCCGTTCCCTGCTGCGTTCCCGCCGCAGAAGATGACCGATGTTTTGGCCGAGTGGCTGGCGAAGAAGGATGTGGCGCAGGTGCATATTGCGGAGACCGAGAAATACGCGCATGTCACGTTTTTCTTCAATGGAGGAACCGAGGCGCAGTTCAAGGGCGAGCACCGTGATTTGATTCCCTCGCCAAAGGTGGCCACGTACGATCTGCAGCCCGAGATGTCGTCGATGGCGGTCGCCGACAAGGTGGCCGAGGAAATCGGCACGGACAAGTACCCGTTCGTCATGTGTAACTTTGCGCCGCCTGATATGGTTGGGCATACCGGCGACTACGATGCGGCGGTCAAGGCCATTGCGGCCACCGACAAGGCTATTGGGCGTATTTATGATGCCTGTAAGCAGCACGGGTATGCTCTGTTTGTGACTGCTGATCATGGCAATGCCGAGAAGATGCTTTCTGACGATGGCAAGCAGCCGCATACGGCGCATACGTGTTCGCGTGTGCCGTTTATCATGGCTAACAGTGGTAGCGAGGATGGGTTTGCGGCGTATGATGAGAAGCATGCTCTGTGTGATGTTGCGCCTACTGTGTTGGCTTACATGGGTTTGGAGATCCCTGAGCATATGACCGGCCATTCGATTCTGAAGTAACAAAAAAAGATAAAATAAAATAAAATAAAGAGACATGATTTAAATTGTTTTTAATGTTGGTCAATAAATCTATATGTGAATCTATTATATGAGGGCACATTGCCATGTGTGGGGCTGAAACCGGTCATAGCTGCGTGTGATGTTTTAGGGGAAGGAGAGTTTTTTTTTTTTTTTTTTTTTTTTGGGTGATTGTGTCTTCCATGTGTATATAAGACATTGGTTGTTAGTTGGTCATGTATAAGTTGACTAAATGTCTGCCGCGCGCGATAAAACATATGTTTGATTCTCCAAGCATATCATTATTTTTTTTTTCTCAGTCCATCTCCTAGACTTGCATCAAATACAAAGTCAAATGCTACCACCATCGTCGTCGTCGCTTATTTCCAGCGTAATCTCTGCGCCAGCGCTGATATCGCTGGGGGTTTCTTCTTTTGCTATGGCTGCTACGCCCGGTGGCAAACTCTGCGCGGCGCAAAACATCCTAACCAACTGCCTTTCGATCCAGGGTATTCAATTTACCGCGTGCTCGTACAGCGACTGGGCGTGTAAATGTCAGGCACAAAAGGCTTTAGTTCAGTGTTATAACAACTGTCCTGGCGACGACGCTCGTGCTTCACAGGAAGGCCAGGTTACCGTGTATTGCAATGCGGCGATGCGTGAAGAAGAGCAAAAATCAGCCGATTCTTCGAAAACCATAACTGCCAAGGTAAACAAGAGCAAGGATGGTGGGGCTAGCCTGGAAATGCCTGTGTCTACCGGCGATGTTGATGTTGAAGAGGATACGGTGCGTAGTAGGTCGGCTAATGGTGGAAAGAAAAGCGGTGGAAGACGGGTTAACAAGAATGAGTCGATAGTGCATGCTGATAGCGCTGCTAATAGAAATTATGGCGATGTTGTGTGGTCGTATGCGTTGCTCTCGGCTGCTGCTTCTGCTGCAATGGTTTCTGTTGTTTTTGCATAGCTAGCTTTATTAGAGCTTTATACAAGTATATAAAACGTTTTTTTATTTTTTATTGGATGACGTCGTCTGCTTTCGCGTGATTGGCGAATTGGAACATTTTTCTTTCTCTTTATAGGTCTCGTGAAAATGTGGAAAATAAAAAAAAAATATACAATTCTTGGTTGGCTCTTTTCAGTCTCTTTCTTTCCTTCTTTTTTACTTTCTTTTTTTTCACTATTAAATTAAACATTATTTCTATTCGATTTAAATCCGCTCTGCAATGTCTTCAGATCTCTTTGACAGCTATGAATCCGAATACACCGCGCTAATCCACTCTGTTCGCCAGCGACTGGAAGCCCAGCTACCAATGCTGGGCGGCCAAGAGCGCCACGCTCTGCTGCAGACGACCGACCGGGAACTCGTCGAGGCATATGAGTTAGCCGAGCAGCTAGAAGTCGAACTTTTATCGTTGCCGGGGCCGCAGCGTACACGTGCCGGTCCTCGTATTCGACAATACAAAGCCGAAGTCAATAAACTGCAGCAGGAAGCTAAGCGGATATCCCAGGGAATGGGTGGTAACCATGAAGCCAATCGTCGGGCATTGCTTGGAGACGCATCTGGTGGTAATAATACCTTGATGGCGAGTGATGGTGGGCTTTCTGGGCTGGAGGGTGATCAGCGTACTAGGTTGCTTTCAGGGAGCGAGAGACTTGCGGCGGGCACGCAGAGATTGGAGCAGAGCCATAGGATTGCTATAGAGACAGAGTCTGTGGGTGCGAGTATTTTACAGGATTTGAGGTCGCAGCGAGAGCAGATTGTTAACACTAGGAATACTCTGATGGAAGCTGACTCGCATATCGATCGGTCGCAGAGGACCCTGAGGACTATGACCCGTCGTTTGATGACAAACAAGATGATTACCACCGGGCTTGTCGTCATTGGTGCTTCTCTGGTTATTCTTATCTTGTATGTCAAGATTTTCCGTTGAATTTTTTTTTTTGTTAAGGATTGTTTTGTCATTTTTTTATTTCACTTTTCATTTTTGTTGTTTTTATGGTATAAAAAGTATTACTTGTTGGTGTGGAAATTGCGACAAACGATGTCTAATAAAAAAAAGCCACTTTGGCTAGACACACACATGGCAGCAGCTTTGGAATTAGGCCGTTGTAGAGCCGATGCGTCAATGACGCAACGCAAATAATGTAGTCCCGGACGATGTGCATCTATTTAAATCAAACAAACAAACAAGTACATTACTCTCCTGCATAACTGCGCTTTATGAACAAACTCGTGTGTGATATTAATATGCGGTTTGAAGATCTTTCGGCAACATACTAGTAATTATTATTTTCTTTTTTTGTTTAGCTCTAAATGTCAGACTAAACAATAGAATTTGTCAGGAATATGAGGCTTAAAGGAAAACCCCCCCCCCCAATTTTGGTTCAGTTTTGAAGAATAAAAAATATCGAGATGTTGATTATTTTTTTTCCTGTTGCAAAACAAGGCGTGAAAGAATTATCTTTCTTTTATTCTTATTTTTTTTAGTATTTTTGTTCAAGCTAAAGTTTGCCGCACATTCCATGTCTAAATATAGCTTGTCTTTTTTCATTTTAAAATTATTGAACATGTATTTAAAACAAGATGGTTTTCCCGACATTCTTTTTTTGTCGGCTAGCGATGACACACCAAAACTACTCTAAAATTTTTTTATTTCTAAACAAAAGCAAAAGCAAAACATATCATTTTTTTTATAACAGTTCCAAGTCTTTTTTATTATTCCTTTCCTTTCAACTCGCCAGCAATGGATGCCCAAGTTTGTCTTATTCCCAATAGACTGTGGGCTCAGGTTCCCAACGATGTGCTTTTTAAAGCGCAAGCTCTGGCAGATTCGTTTGCTCATGCCATTCCTTCCAACAACGATGTGGATGAGCTTTTTGTCTTTGCCATGTATTTGCAGCATTGCAGTGTCCATGGATCAGCCAAAGCTATCCAAGCCGTGTTTCAATCCTTCTGCGACATGTTTGACATTGCCAATCAAGATATTCATGTAGTTGTTGCAAACCGCAAATACAATGACGAGGATCAGGTCCGCAAGGTTCTCAAGGCCTACTTTTCTGCTTATCCAATGTGCAAGCCTCCGTCTCCTCGCTCAGCGCTGCTCGCATCATCCAATGTACCGTCTCTTATGGCTGTTTTCGGAGGAAACACCGGGACCACCAGCTACTATGGCCACGCCAAGCAGCTGGTTGACATATACGGACCACTTGTTTCGGACTTTGTAATCCAAATGTCCGAGTACATCGACGGCCAATCCAGAGATCGCAGGTTTGGTAAGCTCTACGCTGGCGGTCTTGACATCCACAAATGGATTGCCGACCCGAAGCGCGTTCCTCGGCATGAGTATCTGCTGGGCTCGCCTGTCAGCATCCCGCTTATTGGCTTGGTGCAACTGATTCAGCTTGCGGTTTTGTACAAGACACTTGGTATTTCGCCCGGCGAGCTAGCTCGTAGATTCAGTGGTAAGTGTTAAAAAAAATTTGGAGTTTGACAATCATAGCGACAAAAAAAATACTTTCCACGGCTTGCTAACTCTGCTATTTGTTCTATATCTATATTATTAACTCTAGTCGCAACCGGCCACAGCCAGGGCATCATCTCTGCTGTCCTGCTCTCAACGCTTACCGGCGACGAGGATTCCTTTATCACTGGCTCGAAAAAGGCGCTGGGGCTGTGGATGCTGGTTGGAGCTTTTCCGCAGCTTGCATTTCCATATTACCAGATTTTCGAACATGGAAGCAATGGTGCTGCGATTGGCGCGGAGTATACCCAGCCAACACCGATGGTCAGCGTCCAGGGCCTGACCAAGTCGCAGCTGGCCAAGATTATCGACGATTTCAACGCTGGAGGCAGTAACCATGTCCAGCTGGCAGTGACAAACACCGTCGATCGTTTCATTGTAGCTGCTGAAACCGAGCACGCTTTCATGTTTGCGCGCTATGCAAAATCGCTGTCTGCTGCGCCTGGCGAGGACCAGTCCAAGCTGCCGCTTGCTCTGCGCAAGCCAGTGATCAGCGTTGATTTCCTGGGTATGACTGTGCCGTATCACTGCGATTTGATTACAGAATCTGTCGAGGACATGCTTGCTCTTGCGCAGGAGAAAAACTGGATCTTCGATGCACTTGATATGCATATTGCTGTGCACAGCTGCGACGATGGGCACGATATTCGCAGCGAGCCTGGTTTGACCAGATACCTTATCGAGAGCATTTGTGTCCTGCCTGTGGACTGGCCATGCGCAGTCACCGCGCCTGGCGTCTCTCACGCAGTCTATTTTGGCACCGACGGGCTTCATGGCTTTGCGCGGCTGACGTTTAGCAACATCGAGGGCAGAGGCGTTCCGGTGATATGCGCTGGCGTTGTTTCTTCTAAGAGCCCGCGGCTGCCGCACATAGGCACCAACG
>JANBTK010000053.1:0-40062 GCA_027578855.1 Coemansia sp. RSA 1721
TATATTTTAATATACACTTATATAGCTCGCGTTCTAGACTCTCTTAATATATATTATTAATCAAAATAGAGCACACGTGTATGAAGATATGTTTCAAAAGAATAAAATATAGTAATAAAATATAATTGTTATTAAGTCTGAAGAAACATATAAAAAGAATTATTCAAGGCGTATTGACGCTTTTATAGCTCAAACGTTCTTAGTTCCGAATAATCCATCATGATCTGATGGTTAAATCAAAGGTCGATGGACAGATGACGCTGATGTCAGGTCTCTTGTTCTCCGCCCTGCGCAACAACTTCGCCAGGCCTAATTGAGGCGTCATTATTGTTAGTCGGCTCTTGAGATGTAGTTTCAACACGTCGACGTGAATGAGGAAGTGGTGACGGTGAAACGCTATGAGTAGGTACTTGCTGAGAAGTAGATGTTCCAACTTGTGGTCTGTGTGGTCTGATCCGTAGCCATTGTCTTACTCTGGATGTAGCATGACGAACATTTTGAGCTACCCGATGATGAATTTTGCGTTTTGCGGGTATAGTAGATGTTGAACTAAACGGCTCGCTATGTCGATGTTCTGATTCCGTTAATTGCTGCTGTTCTTCTGTTGTAGGAGCCGCGATAGAACGAACGGATGATGTATGTTGAATTTGCAATGGTTCATGTGGTACAATTTGCTCTGTAATTTCGACGGGATCGGTAAAGAATTCTGAAACTCGTTCCGTTGGTGAAATTATTTGTTGTATATACTCGATATCAATTGGAATTTGTCGAACCAAATCTTCACCAGGTTCCTCAATCTCTGTTGGCTGAATTGTTTCCAGTTCTTCGATTATCGGCTCAACAGCTTCTTCGGATATTTCGATAGCACTGTAAGCTGGAATCTCGGGCGTATTGGTTAAGTCAGAAACGACGCTCATTTCGCTAGACACAGTCTCCATATGATCATCATTTTCAGATACTTCAGTTTGCATTTCTTCCTGATCGTTGAAGGTATCGCGTTCGAATTCCATAGCGTTGTCAGACAAAGGTTCGTCTTCTTCCATATCCTCTTGAATTGGAGAAAGATCTCTTGTTACAGGAACCGTCAATAACGGAATTAGTGATCTCGGAATAATTCTTGGCTGAGGCGCTATAATGATAGGCGAGCTGTACGAAATAGACGGAGATTGAATGGTCTGAGGAGTATTAACGTGAGTGGGCTCGTCGTCGGACCAATATTCAGCTGCTTGCTCTAAAACCGGTTGAGCGTCAAACATAGGCATGTCGTTTCCACTGTCGCTATCTTCTTCGCTGCTGCTGCTGCTGCTGCTGCTGCTGTCTCGATGAATATCGTCATCTGTAAAGTTGAAGTACTCGCTGTCACTACCGCTTCCATTTTGGCTAGTTATCTGTTCGTCAATAAATTGATCATCTCTGTCTTGGACATTTGAACCAGTAATTTCGTTACCTTGTGTTCCGAATGACTCAGGCGTTGATGACGACTCAGAAGAAAGATCGGTATCGCTGTTCGACTGTAGAAGTTCGTCGGAACTACTTTCACTGGTTTGACGAGCTCTTGTAAGGCTGTAATCGTTGTCAGCAAGGTAATACGGAAGCAAAATGTCGCCAGGAATGCCTCGAGCCAAAGGTCGACCATTCATGTCTTCGAGATAGTAGACTGTTCCTTGGCGGTGAACAACAGCGAACGGACCAAGGCGACGGTAGGGCTGTAAAGCTACAGGGATAGGTAATTCACGTCGTTTAACTGTGACCAGATTGCCTGGCTCAAACCAGGTAATGTTACGCCTTTTGTTGTAGTAAGAGCACATACGACGGCGGTGGTATTGCTGCAGAGAATGAGCTTGCTCAGCGATAAGTAGATTTCGCTCAAGACCGGTAATATCAGGATCGATTTCCAGAACGTGAGCACTGGCCTGTAGCTGCTCCTCATCGACGCCGTAGAACAGTTCAAAGGGAGTATATCCGAGCGATTCTGAAATAGTGTTGTTGATGGCTGCCAAAGCCTGCGGCAACAATTGAATCCAGTTTGGCTCAGACAGATGATCAGACTGCAAATGACGCAGAGCACTTTTAACCAGCTTGACGCCTACCTCAGCAAGGTCGGACTGAGCATGGTAATCCGAAGTGCGGCTATAACGAATGCTGTAACGGTTCAAGAACTCCTGGAAATACGGTGAGCTGAATGCCGGAGCATTGTCAGTGGTCAGCTTGAGCGGCACACCGTGCATAGCAAACCAGTTCTGCTCGAGGACATCTGCTGTTGTAGTTGCTGTTTGATCCTCGACAGGATATGCTTCTGTGTAGCCAGTAGCCGAGTCGCGAATAACCAGGAAATGCTCGATGGTCAAGTTATCATCACTGTCAAAAACAGGGCCCATCTTAGCATGGTCAATGTAGATGTGCTCAGCAGTTGCCATGTCTTCACTCGGGACCATCGGTGTCACAATATGATGCTGAATTGCATTCATCTGGCAATTGTGACAGCTGCGAATCACCTGTTGAACCAAACTAGACAACATCTCGCACCAAATGTGTTCTGCAACATATGTCAATGTCCGTTTAAAGCCAGGATGTGCTAGAACTTTGTGTGCCTTTTTGGTAAACTCTTTGGCAGCAGCAGACGTCAAAGCCGGAACCCAAATGCCATCGATACCTGGTATATGGGTGATGACCAAGTGTTCAAGGATGTTGTTGTGAACGCGCATCAGTTCTACCTCTGCCATATCTGGTGTGTGCAGTTCTTCTGGCAGAGAATCGCGTAAACGACAGAGCTCGATCCAGTGAGAAATAACATCATTGCCTGTCTGAGACAAGATATAATCCTGAACATTTGGTAGATCCGATAATGCTTGCTGGTGTGCATACGAAACTGCGTCTCGAGATCCAGCAGGACGACGAACCCGACTTTGCTCAGAAACAGGAACTGTCTGCTCGTCAAGATCAGACCAGACATCGTTGTGAATTGGACCATCGTCGTCGTCATCATTATTGTCATCGTCAAGCAAATTATCATCGGAATCTACAGTTATCAAACCAATAGTCGCCGATTGCTGAATGTCTGAGTCCTTGGTTGTTTTACGCGGCTTTCTAGGGCGTAGATTTTCGCGTGCTCGTGACAACCAGTCAGCAGTCTTTTGTTCCTTGCCAGGACGGTGCACAAGCATGTCTCGGGTAACGCCTAGTGCAGTCAGTTCTGCGCGGAAACGGCTCAAGTCATCACCGTCAGACTTTGTCTTGTGAGAGAACAGACCAATGACATTGGAAGCATCAGTCTCGATGCGCAGGTTAACGCAACCATCTAGATATGGGTAGAAATGACGAACAGCTTCGACAACAGCCTTAGCTTCGCGCCAAGTAGAATGTCTGTAACCTTGCGCACCGTCAAAGACTTTGGAGAAAAAGGCGACAGGGCGTAGCTTCTCGTCCTCTGGAGCAACCAAGGTGTCAGGATCTGCATCTTCTGGCACTTCGTGAGCTAGCAATACCGCACCCATTCCAGCGCTAGCTGCATCAACGCGAATTGTCAATGGAGCGCCATGAGGCGGAATATACAGAGAGCGAGTATCAAGCAATGCCTCTTGCAGGTCGTTCCATTTGGGCATTAGTTCCTCGATATCAGCCTTGGTCAAACGGCTTTTGCCAACTTTAAGATAGAAGGGAAGAAGAGCTGCCTGAACCCATGGAATGTGCGCCGAAATCGCATTTATGCCGCCTGCCATGCTCTGAATTTTGGTAATGGTATTTGGCATCGGCAGTTGCTGCAACGTCTCGACACGATGATCTGGCACTTTCCACTCGCTGTCAGAGCTCCAGAGCATGCCCAGGACCTCGACCTGTTTGGTGGCAGCAAAGACACTCTTGGAAACGTTGACAAGTAAGTTATAACGCTCAAGTGCCTCAACAAGTAACCCGATATCTTGAAGATGTTCATTTAGATCGTCTGTCATAGCTTTTAGATAAATATTGTCAATATACAACAATAGTTTACCCTTCAAGCATGAAACATCAGCAAAAACATGCTCAATAAAAGCCTGAGCAATCGCAGGAGACTCGGAATTGCCTTGCACCATTCTCACCGTACGCATACGACCCTTAGTACCGCCTTGATAACACCAGAAATCGCGAACGCTAGGCGCCAGTCGAATCGTTGTAAAGAAAGAACCAAGATCAATAGAAGAAATACGCTTGGCATCAGCTAAAAACTGAACGCGTTCAACAGGAGAAGGAAGCTGGATACCCAGATGCAGCATGTTCAGCTCATTGTTGGTGGTGTCATCAAAAATAACACGACGCGCAGTGGTGTTTGGCTTTGGAACAGTGAATATCGGCATCTGCGAGTAAGCCGTCGTTGGCTCATCTATGCCATACTCAACTCGAGTAGCAACAAAATCCTCACGAGCTTGGTGAGCAGCCTCGCTCATGGAATGCTGCAGCGTAAAAACAAGTTTGGCATGATCACGCATCGGAGGACATATAGGCGCAATAGCAGCAGGCGGTGGACACCCACTAGGATACTCGCGCAATGTCGACGGTCCCTTTGCAATTAGCACATCGATCAGCTGTTTAGCTTGCAAGGGGTTCTCCAATTGGTGAACGATCCGGGTTTTCACACTCTCTCGAGTCGCCGCAGGGTACTTGCTGTTCCACAGATCAAAATCAGCATTACGCTCACTGACAAAGAAATCAGCAGGCAGTCCTAGCTTTGCACGAAGACGGCGAGGGCGTAGAACTGAAACTGCTGGACTCTCACTGACTTCCTTGTCAGTGCTCATCTCAATCGGTTTTGAAACGGCATCTACATCGGTAGAAGTGATGGAATCAGCTGCAGCTTCATAATCAGCGTTGGTCGGGAAATCAGCGATGTTATCACTGCCAGAGTTGTCTGCCGATGCTTCCAATGTAAACGAGCTGTTGTCTTCCACGACACGGCCTTGTTTGATCATATGGCGACGCATAGCAGGCGTCATAAGCTGAATATCGAGTTTCTCAAGCAACAAGCTGCTCATCAACAGCTCCCAGGGCTGCTGTTCCAAGTCTACGACAGTCAGCCAAGTCCAGATTTTAGGACCGTCAGTGATACCAACTCGAGCGCGAGTTGTACCATGGGACATAAATGACTGAGAAGAGAATGGAGAACAAAGTCGTTGCTGACGATCAGTGCGGATATTCAAGCCAAGTTTTTCTGCACAGTCTCGAGTGATAAGTGAAACAGCTGCTCCTTGATCCGCAACAGCGCCAACGGCTGTATTACCAATAAACACATCATTAACAGGAGTCCAGTGATTGGAGACATAGCGGCCATGATTTTTCTTATAGTTTTCTTTGTTGCGAATAGAAAAGACTCCAACTATAGAATGGCTATCATGACCGCTCAGTGAAAAGACTGTGATGATGGTGGTGCGGAGGGTGCATTACGCGGTGGACTAGGAGCAGCTGGAGCAGCGGCCTCAGTCCTTTCCTTAAGAAGCAAATCGACAAGTAGGTTGAGCTTGGATTTATTCTGAGCACGGCGCTGAGCGTTCCTGTTTGGCTTGTTAGCTGACTTCGGAGGATTCTTGCTAGTATTAGCAGACGGACTGTTGGTTGACTCGGAAGGCTTTGGTTTTACAACGCGAATCATTTTGCCATATGGCGTATGACGGGCCATATCATTGCGTTCAAGACGACGGTTAATTTGCTGAATACTAACAACAAGGTCTTCGCTGGAAACGTTAGTCAGTGAAATGTCCAAAAATTCCCAGTACAGCGGAAAAAGCCTGTGAATAGCATCGGCTATAGCCACCATCCCAATTGCGCAGTCGTGAAGCTCCTCAATGTACCTGTCCAAGCGGGCCATTAAATGAGGTCCTTCGCAATCCACAAACGCCTCGCCTGTCTCGATCAGTTTGATTAGTTCTCGCTGATATAAAGAATGTGGGAATTTGCGTTGGATAGTTTCCAAAATCTGCGACGGTTGGGTGAAATCTGCGTACTCTACCACTTGCTTGGCAGACCCAGTAAGTAAACGAGTAATCTCGGCAATAAAGAGCAGGTTATTAATACCGCTCAACACCTCGCGACGCCAACGGACCACCTTACGGATCCAATTTCTAGCAGACATGTGGTCTTGCTTGATATCGCCACTAAATGAAGGGATAGATGCGCGGAAGGTGTCTAAAAGCTGTTCATATCGAACTTCTCGCTGATCCACGGTTTGGCTGAGTCCATCTAGCGAGTCTGGATCATAGACTCCAGCCATAGGAACGTCTGCGCTGGTACCAGGTTCAGTGTCGGGTGCCTTGCCAGCACTTTTAGAGGAAGTGGGCAGCATGATTGTCAAAGAAAAAGGGAAGTACAAAAAGATACTAAAATAAAAAAGAAAGGGCACAAGTGGTGCTACCGTTTAAACAGACTTAATAAACGTTGTTTCAAAAGAATAAAATATAGTAATAAAATATAATTGTTATTAAGTCTGAAGAAACATATAAAAAGAATTATTCAAGGCGTATTGACGCTTTTATAGCTCAAACGCTCTTAGCTCTGAATAATCCATCATGATCTGATGGTTAAGTCCAAGGTCGATGGACAGATGACGCTGATGTCAGGTCTCTTGTTCTCCGCCCTGCGCAACAGATATTATCTTTTTAAAAAAATTCTAAATAATTCTAAACACTTGTGACCGCCACTGTATATAAAAAACAATAAAAAGAATGAATGGATAAAATAGCGTGCTTTACTCGTCCGCAACCTCAAATACTTCAATAGCAGCGTCTTTGTTTTGGAACAGGTCACGAAGCCTGTCGTTGTTGGAAAGCGAATAACCTTTGTAGGTCAGAGCAACGCTGTGGTTTCGCAACTCTGGACATGCGTGAAACAGTTTTATTTTCAAATCAAACACGGATTCGCTGGTCACTAGCAACATCAGTTTGGTTTCTGGAAGAGGCGACAGAATATCGACTTTGACTGGAAATGGTTTATCGGGTTCTGGCTTGGGTGTTTCAGCAGGTTTATAATCTTTCTGGTTTGTGGCAAGCAGTGATATACAGCACAATAGCACAATGACTTTGCAAACTTTTTCTACGGTTTCGTTTGGATATAAATGCGATATAGTCAGTGCTGCTGCACAACAGATAACAGCTCGAATAGCAAACAGAATAAATGGAAACGACATTGGTTAGTAGTCTGAATAATATAATAATGCAATAAATTATAAAAGGGTGCTTGATAGAAAAGAAATGAAAAAAAAAGACACGCTGCCACGTTATTTTTTTCTAGACAAATTTATTTCAAAAACTGCAGCATGCAAAAGGAAAATTTTGAAAGAACAAATTATTCCTTTTGCTTTCTTGCTTCAAACACGGGTTCAAAAGAAAC
This sequence comes from Coemansia sp. RSA 1721, assembly GCA_027578855.1. Classification (NCBI taxonomy): domain Eukaryota; kingdom Fungi; phylum Kickxellomycota; class Kickxellomycetes; order Kickxellales; family Kickxellaceae; genus Coemansia; species Coemansia sp. RSA 1721. Next base: position 7,354 of record JANBTK010000053.1, read on the forward strand.
TTTTATTTGTATAGTCGAACAGAACAAAAAAGGTGTAAAAGGAAGTCGCTAAAAAAATCTTCCAGGTCATTCTACTTTAACATGTCTGCCATCGGCATCGACCAGCTGAATCTGTACGTTAATAGCACCGTCTTTGACAAAGTCCTCAATCTCAACGTCATCCAGCAACTCCGAACCTTCGTAGATCAGCACGATAGAATCTACAATATGTGTTTCCAGCTGCTTTGCTATTTCTTTTCTCAGCTCCTTGACCGTCTGTTTGCCACTTTTGCAGACAAAGCTACGTGGCTCAAATGGCGGTAAAAGTGTTGCTGTCACTGTGTACTTGATTTTTGGTTTGAAACTGGCAGCGGATATCATTAAGTATACGAAAACCAATACCGTGGTTGTGTCGAATATTGGACCCATATAGCCCGCTCGTGTGATAATTAAGAAAAACACAAAATGTAATAGTTTTTGGAGTGCGTTGGATACATAGGGATTCATTTGTATTTGGAGTATGAAAATAGATATAATTTTTTTTATAAAAAATAGAGTTTAAAAGAAGGGTGTGAAACAAAGAACTGAATTGTTTAGATTTATTTTGTCAATTTTTTTTTCCTTTTGCTTTTCAAAAGGATTGACATGAATTTTTTTATTTGACAAGCCGAATCTAGCTTTATAAAGAAACAGGACAGATTTGGATGTGGTCATTTGTGGTTGGTTGGTTCGATTATATTGTGTGCTGCATTTTTGCTTGATACTTTACTAGAAAGAAACAGAACTGATTTCATCAAAAAGGTGGATCTACTGTTCTGTATGGTTAATATATAGACTGCCATATATGCTGTGTATTTGAGTGGTGGATATGTCCAAAAAATTTTTTGATTGCATAAAGTTAATTCAAGAAAGTTTATAGAAATTGGTTTATAGAGATGCTAATACAATCAAATTGGTCTAGTTCAGCTTGTACACACATTTTTGTTTAAAGAATTAAACTATTTTCCTCTCCCTTTTTGACCGCTCTCACTTTAATAGCGTATTTTCCTGGTTTACCATACTCATCAGCGATTGCATGTAGTTTACAAGCGTGTATTGCGCTGCTGAGTTCAGAATAAGGAGAAAACAACTTTCCAGCAAAACACACTATTAAATTGCCTGCAATCTCGGAGAGTAAGTTGTCTTCTTCAAGAATATCTTTAACGGTTTTTATCATAGTTTTAATTGTGTCTTCCTTTTCGAATATAAGGGGGAAATCTTCTATAAACTTATTTTTGGAAACCTTAACACCATCAAATTTGATTATCCATATAGTTTTTTTCAGGCATTTTTGAAACTTTTAAAAAATAGAGCTTAGTGCAGTAGAAGATAGGATGAAGAAAACATGGATTGATGGAGGGAAAACATACTGGATCATATAGGTTTGTCCAATTTATTTTTTTTCATTGAACTTTACTTATTTTGCTGCTTAGTTTCTTGACAAACAAAGAAAATGCACGCCCTTTAAAGTGTATGCTTTTATAAAAAAAGAAAACAACAATAAAGCCAATCCTTTTAAACTGTCCAGTTTAACAAGTCTCTGTATATATATATATATATTGTGTGTCATTTAAACGGCTTGAACGAGCCCTGTTGAATTTAAAAGAACTGCGTATAAAATACAAGCAAACAAAAGAAAATGAAAATGAAACATTTACTTTGTTAAAAGGATTCTCAACACCGACCCATCTTGGATTCCGTAAAAGGAAAGCGACCTAGTTTCATTGTCAAGTATTGTCCAGCTACAATCCTTTGAATCGACTGCATCGTTGCACAGATAGACCTTAAAAATTCGGGTCTTTGCCAGCTTTATGACAACCGGTAACAGCTGTCTAACCATCATATTTCGTATAAGCGACCTGGATTCAGAGCATATAATAGAGCCATGCAAAACATCGTCTTGGACTACCTGAATGGTGACTTTAGCCAGCCTAGATTTTAGCTTGTTTTCTTGTTTTCCCGAGTTCACACCAGGCATTCCGTGCTTTTGGACAAGCTCCCGAATCCGCGGATATTTCTCAATCATCATTTCCAGCGCCTGCTGTTCAGAAGAACCGACTGAGCGAGCGCACTGTACCAAATAGTATCTTTCCATTTCGGTACGCTCCTTTTCGGTTATTACGGTACCGTCTAGTTTGGTTATTTGTGGCAGTCTAGAGATGATTTGGTAGCGCACATCGCTGGCAGTCAGCGGCGTGTGGAGAACATTCAGGGCACGCAACGTGGATATGTTTGTAAGAGTGTCGATCGTTGGCCAAGAATCTATTTGTGTATGGCTAAGATTCAGGGTGTGCATTGAGGGAAACTGTGACGGCTTAATGTCTAGCGTGGTGAGTGGGTTAAGACGAAGATTAAGCACACGCAGCGATGGAAGGGTACCCAGTGCAGCGATATCTGTTAGCAAGTTGCTTTCCAGGGACAGCTCCTCAATTTGCCAGTCCTCAGGCACACGCGCTATATTTTGGAGCTGGCTCCATCCGTAAGAAAGCGTCTTTGTCTGCAGCTGTTTACTTATGTCTACTACATCTGTCCATGTCAATAATGGCATGGTGTCAATACGCAGAGTATCTATCTGGTATCGTTTCGTGCTATCAATTGAAACAGGAGAGAAAATATGGTTTGCGCTAATATCCAAAGTTTTCAGCTTCGGCAGAGCATCGAGGATATCTTCGACATTGGTCCAATTAACCATAAAGTTGTTTGCCAGCGACAGCGAGCAAACATTTCTCAACGACGTCCGAGTCTCTTTGACTTCGTGTTCATCAGACCCGATACCTTCTACACGGCAGGAATCAAGACCCAGGACTGTCAACGATGTTAGATCGCTTTGTTGCTTGGCAATTTTGTCCAGTCCCACAGCTTCGATTTTTCCGCGACGTCCGTCAATGGTCTGTGGAATATCTTTGAGCTCGCTCAGATCATCGACTATGTAGCGGTGCTTGGCTGCTTGGAGCAGCGTTTGACCGAATACCAGACGATCTACTGGTCTAATGAACGAACCATGAGGACCGTTGCTTGGCGGCTGGTGGCAACGGAAATACTGGCGTCCGTCTTTGCTTCCGTCGTGTTTGCCTCGGTTGGAAGTGATCCATTCAACGCCTAGCCAGGCTCCTCGAGTCCCTTCGATAGGCCCCTGGTATCGGACTATCCCAACGTCTGAATTGACACTGAAGCAGCGTCCGACTTTGTCAGAGTCTGAAGCGGTTTGCAGAGTCGTAGACATTAAAGAGTGTATTTATAAATTAGGGGTTTATTGAATTTGACGAAAAAGAATATGTTTGCGATAGAAATTTAAAAAGTGAAAAAATAACAAAAAAAGTGTGGTTGAAAGAAACTAGCAAAAATAAGATCCATGCACAATCACTCAATACTTCGGATCCAAAGCCAAAAAAAAAAAACTATTCAGTCTTGATGATCGGCTGGAGATCAGGCGGACCATCGCTGTCATTCTCACCGTCGTCAGAAGGCTCTTCTGCGTCGTTCGATTGACCGTCGGAGCTAACGTTGCTATTATCACCATCATCATCACCACCACCAACGTAGTCATCATCCAATCCATCATCTTCATCAGTACCAGAAGGTATCTGAGCAGTAGCAGCTCTGTCATATGCTATTTCTGCGGAAAATTTCTTTCTACTAACCTCCTGAACCTCGCCAACATCGTCGAATCCATGGACACGTTTGCTTACAACCACTTTTTTACGGACACACTGAGCCTTATCCTCTTCGGCAGCCTTTTGCTCAAGTGCAATAGGCGCTCCTTCAGCGTCGGCCTGGTGTACATTGATAAGAGAGGCAAGCATAACAATTTCATTGACTGGATCATCGTCCATCAGCTCAAACCCATTGTATAATAGCGTTATTGGTTCTTTGGTCAGTGGTTGGATACGGCGTCTGATTTCGTCGCGCAGCTCTTTTACTGTTCGCTGTTTGCATACTACTATAAACTTGCGCTCGGGAAGTGGCGGCTCCAGTTTTATACGCAGCGTTACAGCCATTATTACAGAAGTGTTGTTTTAAATATTATAAGAAGAGAAAAAATATAGAAATAAGAGAAAGAAAAAAGAAAAAAACAGCTCTGGCCTTTAAGCTCTCAGTAAAAAAAAGATCATTCTTTGCTATTTCGCCGACTGATTCACTCTGACAAACAAGCATGATACATCAGACTATTTCAACATCACTTTTTTTTTCCCACCAAACCAGGATACAAAATATTTTAGTGTATTGTATGCGTTTACAGAACATAACGATAAAAAAAAACAGATCTAAGCAAAGGATTTCTCGAGGTGCTCGATAGCCCATGGCACTACAGATATAAACATCAATGACAGCGTCAGAAATCAAGTACACAGTTTAGCATTCGTTCAACAATATCGCGTATATGTTCTTCTGTGTGTGCTAACCAACTTACCCAGACGAATGGCCGCGACGATGCCAAAGAACGACATAAAGCCCTTGGCGGCTTCCCGACGCATAAGAGACTGCTGCTCGGGAGTAATTTCAGGAGGTCCGGGCATGAACATTTTTGGATTATTAAAGTAAAATAATTTTTTTGTCAAGAATTTATACACAAATTGAACAAGGTTTGGTCGCAATAGAAAAAAAACCCGCTACTTTTCTATTTTTTTTCTGAATGTATGCGATTAGCAAAACCCACTTTCAATCGCATTATCATAATGGCTCGAGTCGTGGCAAACCGAGCCGACAGACGCGATGAAAATACGTAATTCGATATTTTTTTTTCCATTTTCGTGGGTTTGATTTTTGATTTTTTATTCGAGTTGGCGTATGGCTTGGTCAAGTGTTATTTTTTTAATTCCCTCTTCTTTTTTTTAGTTAATTCATAGTTTTTTAACTGTTTGCTTGAGAAATTCCCTCTCATATTTATTATTAACAATATGAAAATCTCGTTGAAAACGCTGCAGCAAAAGACGTTCCAGCTGGAAGTGGAGCCGTCGGACACTATTGAAGTAGTCAAACAAAAGGTCGAGAAGGAGCAGGGCTTTCCAGCAAGCACACAGAAGCTGATTTTCTCTGGCAAGATTTTGACAAATGAGCAAACCGTGGAAGAAATAAAAATCACCGAGAATGATTTTATGGTGGTTATGACTGTCAAGGCCAAGCCCACAGCGAGCAAGCCCAAGCCAGAGGTAAATGCTACGCCTGCTAGCAACAGCAGCAGGCCAGCTGCGTCAGTGGCGGCTCCAGCGGCTCAGAGAACAGCAGCTGCGGTTGCGACTGAGGAACCGACTACGCCATCGCCTGCTGCGCGTGTGTTGCCTAGCACAGAGTCGGCTAGTGGGTCGGACCAGCAGGCTGTTGGCGAGCAGGGTCTGGGACTGGGTAACTCGTTTATTGCTGGTGAGCAGTACGAGACTGCTATTGCGAACATGGTTGAGATGGGGTATTCGCGTGAGCAATGTGTCAAGGCTATGCGGGCTAGCTTCAACAACCCCGATAGAGCAGTCGAGTATCTGATCATGGGTATTCCCGAAGCGGCGCTCAGAATGGCTGATGAGGCCGAGGCCAGGAACGCAAACCAGCAGCAGCAGCAGCAGCAGAGCGGTGATCAGCAGGCGGATGCTGGTGATGCCGGTAGTGACAGAAGCAGCGCACCAGCAGCTCGGACTGGCAACCAGGCCAGCAGCGGGAATCTGTTCCACGAGGCCAGCCAGCTGAGCCAACAGCAGCAGCAGCAATCGATGGGCGACGACCTTCAGGTTCTGGAGACTCTGCGCACTACGCCGCAGTTCAGACAGCTGCAACAGCTTTTGCGCGAGGATCCGCGAATGCTTCCGCAAGTGATGGCCGAGCTGGCCAGGCAGCAGCCCCAGCTGATGGAGGTCATCAGCAGGAACAACGAGGAGTTTATGGTGATGCTATTGCAGGGCTTTAGCGAAGAGCAGATGACCAATATTCTGAACCAGACTGAGGCGATGGGTTTCGCTGGCATGGACGACGACGACGACATGGGCGAAGAACATCAGCAGGGTGTTACGCAGATTCGGGTGACCATGGAAGAGAAGGAGGCTATTGAGCGTCTGCAGGCGTTGGGCTTTCCCAGAGACGTTGTGATTCAGGCGTACTTTGCATGCGACAAAAACGAAGAACTGACTGCAAACTACCTGTTTGACCACGGCTATGAGGATATGGAGTAACTTTTTGATTTTGACTTTATTTTTTCTTCCATACTTTTTACTGGAGTACCGTTTTTTGGGCTTTGACTGTCGATGGGGGATAATAGCACAATGAGAAACGGCCATGGCCGACGTGGTGGTTTTTTTTTACTTTTACGCTTTTTTGCTAGAGCCACTCAGAGCATCTCCATGCGGTGAGCCCCATCTTGTTTGCTCAACCCTTTACAAGCTACAGACCAAAAGAAGCAGAAAATACGACCAAAGCAGTTTTTTGACGGACAAACATTAGAAAAAAAATAGGCAGGATCTCACTGTCCATAAATAAACCCCGAAGCTAACCCGGATTCCTGTTCTTTGTTGTTGATACTTCATTTTTTATTTCAATCTCGAGCAAACGACACAGAGAAGGGTTGTGTTTTTTAAAACAAAAATATTGTTTTCCGCATCTCACAGGTGTGTGATATGTATAATTTTTTTCTACCAAAACGCCTTTTTTTCTTCTTCGCTCACTCTCTTTCTCACACTCTGCTTGCAATCTATTTTTTCTCTTTTATATTTATTGTACACATAATCGTTTAATTTCATTTATTCTCATTTGCCTATACGAAAATATAATAATCATTTCCTTTTTTGTTTGCTCTCAGAAAAAGACCATATACTTTTTCTCTAGCTTTTTCCATAGTTTTTTTCTTCTTTTTTCTCGAACAATGCCGCGCAACAAACCAGGTCTTTCTCTGAGCCAGCTGGGGTTTTCTTTAGATGCATCCAGGGGAAATTCACCCACCACGGCAAATGGCAATGTTGTTCCTGGTGCAGCCAAGCGAGGGGCTGGTCCCAACATGGCAGGCATGGCAGCACCTATGGGAGCTGCTGGCCAAAGTGTGGTCGGACAGTCTGGCCGTCCGGTACTCAACAACAGCGATATAACCAAGGGGCCGTCACCATTTGCGCTGTTTTCAGACTACATGGATCCTACTGGAAACCTGAGCTTTGAGGGAAAGGCTGTGATCAGCGCCAACGGCGTTGACTTTAGCAACGGCAAAAGTTACAATATATCGATGGCCGAAATGAGGGTCGAGAAGGAGCTGGGCAAAGGACAGTTTGGTGTGGTTCATCTGGTCTACCATATTCCTACCAAAGTCTATATGGCGCTGAAGGAGATTAGGCTGGAGCTGAACCAGAGGGCGCTTCAGCAGATTATCATGGAGCTGGACGTTTTGCACAAGGCTAGGTCGCCTTATATCGTGGACTTTTACGGTGCCTTTTTCATCGAGTCTTGCGTGTATTACTGCATGGAGTACATGGATTATGAGTCCTTGGATAGGCTGTATCCTGCGGGAATTCCCGAGGCTATTCTGGGCAAAATCACTTTGTCTGTGGTCAAGGGTCTGAGGTTCCTTAAAGACGAGCTCAACATTATTCACAGAGACATCAAGCCCACAAATATCCTGGTCAACCGGAAGGGCGAGGTCAAGCTTTGCGACTTTGGCGTTTCGGGAGAACTCAACCAGTCGCTGGCAAAGACCCATGTTGGCTGCCAAAGCTACATGGCACCCGAGCGGATTATTGGCAATGGCGGTGGGCCCGACGGATACACTATTCAGTCTGACGTGTGGTCTCTGGGTCTTACCATTATCGAGGTTGCGATGGGAAGGTATCCATATGACAACACTGGTTTTACCAATATCTTTGACCAGCTCAACGCCATTGTCAATGGCGAGCCTCCAGCACTGCCTGCGGACAGGTATTCTCAGAGTGCTTGCAACTTTGTGGCAAACTGTCTGATCAAAAAGGCCGATGAGCGTCCTGTTTACCAGGACCTTTTGCAACATCCATGGCTGATAGAAGCTGAGCAGACGTTTGTGGATATGGAAGATTGGGCTGCCCGCGCCCATGCCTTGTTCCTTGCCAGACACAAGCGGGAATAAAACTGTCTGGAGTTTTTTTTATTTGGATATCCTTTTATACTTGATAATAATTTAACTAAACGCCAGTATGTGTACACGTTTCTTTGAAGAAGAAAAAAACCACTTTATAGATATGAAAAAAGTGATGTTTTGAAAAGCCGCTTTAAACTATAAATATTTGGATTTGGATTTGGATTTGTGGTCAACAAAAAGAACCATCATTAGTTGACAATACGGTGGCCATTTTTGAAATTCATTTTTTTTTTTTTGCTGTTCTGCTAATGAAAAAAAAAATCCGTTTGTGTCTTGGCCGTTTTCCAATTCTTTTTTATAGACAATTTTATTTTTTGTTATTTAAGGAGACAAACCGAGAAGTACTTTAATAAGGTTTTCTGGTATAAATCTCTGGCAGCTTAGAGAACTAACATTTACAAGATTTCGTCATCTTTTGAATGAAATATCTTTTTTTTTACAACAAAACCGGATCAAACAGCAGATATCTGAAATATGGTTCAAAACCCATTGGTGGTAAAAAAAAATTTTGATATAGACTACTATCTGACAGATGACAATGACGATAACGATAACAGTGTTGATACTAAAATATAATTGTCCTATCCGGTTTTAAAATAACTTATTATAGTCAAGTATATTGTATATGAATACTGTGAACATGTATCTCACAAGTTTCCAGATAAAATAGAGTATGTGAAAATAAATTGACCGCTCTCAGTTATAAATTTGTTTTCCATGCAGAACATCGAACAGCGCCATAGACTGCATGTTCAAAACAGCAGCAGAGAGTGGTTGGACATTCTAGGTTACGACACATTTCAGCACTGCAATGTACTGAGAAAAATGTTGGGTCAATCAAGCAGATTTAACAATAGCACTGGATTGCTCAGTGTTTCCAGACAGTTTATCTGACAGAAACATCTTGGATAGAGTAAACTTAGGTATCTGGAAATAAGCAACGTTATTGCATTTAAAAACCTAGTAATTCTTATTTTTTAAAAAAAAAAACTGTTTGACCTTTTTGGTACTCTGCGCTACACATGTGAGTTACCAGAATCGTTCTAGGTTTATTTATTCTGATAGGGTCAAAAAAGTGCCACATAATTTAAAATCATTAAACTAAATCATGCAAGTTGGAAATACAGTGCTCTAGTCGTCGTAATTGACATTACAATGCGCGGTGTTCAGAGCGCTTGGTTGTTAGATTACTTAAGCTTGATACATTTGCATGTAATTATCTTACATCCCAGCAGCTGAAAGGATACGATAGTCTATTTCAGAACACGTATCCACATTCAGAAAATATCGCTATAGCTTATGATGCTGGTTTAAAGTCTATTTGGTAAAAAAAAAAGTGAATGGATATATTGTTACTTATAAAAGGCGTGTCTGAGAGGATGAAGCAATGTTGTAAACAGGATAACTTGTAAAAAAATGCAGATACAAGTAAAATAATATTGCTTGGTTTGAGCGGCAACGGACATCCTGCTAAACTCTGCTTCTACCAGACTTTTTTTCTCTCCGACCCATTAAACTCTTTTTTTTTGCTTCAAACCGAGTAAACTGTCACTTTACTTTTTTTTTAAATAACACATTACATTTATTCAATTAGTAAGATAAATTTATTTTAACCCGCAAAAATAAAATAAAATGGTTTGTACACATATTTTTTTATATAATTAAATCTTTATAATCATCCAGTTCGGGTGTCATCACAGTGATATTAAATCTGTCTTCCTCGCCATATTCAGTAATGGCATCTATCAAGGTAGTTTTATGTTCTTTATGCTTGAAACTAGAAACTAGAGAAAACTTTTTTTCTACAAAATACACCACCAAGTTGGCCCTTACCATGGCGTCTATATTTGAACCATTAAGATAATTCCTTATGAAAAACATCATGTCACAAATGGTATCCCTTTCATTAAATCGGGGGTAAATATCCTCTAGAGACTTGCCATTGTTATACTTGACATTTATAAACTCTACTTTGAATCTATACATTCTGGGTGCTTGTATAACCTAAAAAAATTGCTTATAGTAAAATAATAATAGATAAGAAAATTTTGTTATAGGTGAAAATAGTTAAAAGAAAACTGGTGTTGGTGAAAGTGAGATTGTGCTGAAAATAAGCAGTACTGTTTTTTTTTTTGATGAATGCTAAAGTCACAAACTTGATGAGAAAAAAAGTATGTCTCATTGTATTAAAGCACTCTAAAAAAGCTTTTATTGTTTTCCATTGGCCGAATAAGCATTCGTTAAAATCGGCAAAAGAAAAACTAGCTCTTTGAAGCTTGTGCATTAGAAGAAAAAAAAAACAGCGTCCTTTAATGTCAAAAGCAAAATAAATTGAGAATAGGCTAAAATAGAGTACCAGAAATGTTTCTGTGGATGCCAAGCTGGGATGAAAATTCCTGTTTCAGATACTCCTTGTTTATCTTACAACCATATAGAGTAGTGATTTTTTTATTTATATGTGCAGAAATAAATTAGCATCGCTTACTAAAACACCTCGAAAACAAAAAGAAGAGAACAGGTTTACTGCTGGTTGGCAGCAGCAAATATAGCAGATGAACTGCGGTCCCAGGTACCGACCGACCTGCTTCTTCTTCTCTGCACATGACCACGACGATGACGTCTACTGGATCCAGACACAGAGGAAGCAGGTTTATCCAGACCCAGATTAAGGGTAATTTCAGTTTTCGGATCAAAGCGCACTGGTTGGTCAGCCGCAAGAGTCAGGTCACTGGCGGAGCTACCAGCGACCGATCCACGTTTCCTAGGCGAGTAAGCGAGATCGGTAAATGATGCGGTGCGCGGTACCGGTGACTGTCTGCCAATAGATCCATTGGGCGTCAATGCAGGCGACGATGTCAGAGAACCGCTTATACGAGAAGTACCGAGGTTTGCAGGAAGTTTCAAAGACTGTAGTAGCTCTTCTGCGGTCATTTCCACCGAATCCAGAACCACCGACCGCCGTTGCTGTTGTTGGGGCCAGTGTACGGTAGATGCTTTGGTAGGAGTCAATGGGCGTAAATCGTGTCTGGAAGCACGAGGTGCTGGACTATATCCGATAGTACTATGGGGTTTAGTAACGGGCCTGGGTGGAGTAAACAAGGTGGATCCGCTGAGCATTTGTTGTTGACCGTCTAGTGCTTCGGCGCTTCCAGTTAGCGTGTTCATTGATTCGTGGCTGGACGCGAAAAACCCGTTGATGTTGGGCAGTGGCGACCTGTGTGGACGACGCGGACTACAGGCAGAGTCGGATTCGCTGCCATCGTCGCTGCCCAAAAGGACAGAGGTAAGCGTGGATGATCGCATACGGGTATTTGTGTCGACCATGCGCGAGAGCCCTGATTGCCGGCCCTCGGAGTCGAAACCACGCGGCGGTCTGTCGATACCCAGGCCGACCATGTCGAGGATACGCGCAGAATACGTGGGTAAGGTGGCAGAAGACGACGAGGAAGAGAATGTTGCGGTGGAATGTGCGCGCTGTCGGGGCAAGGACATAAACGGCGGGTCGATAGGCTCGGCAAGGGTCTCGGTGGGAGGCTGGGGCCGTGGGTCGTCAAGGGGCCCGGCGACGCGGCGGTGCGGCTGCGACCGTACATTATCAGATGTCGATGCAGCAGTGACTGGTGCTGGGGGCACTGGCGGGCGACCGAGCTGTGCCAGCGACGCGGTGAGGCTGAGCACCGGTGATAGGGGCTGCACGGCCGGCAGCGTCGGCGGCTCGCTGTTGTTCCCGCTATTGGCGACCGGAGACGAACCCATGGACTGGTGACCCGAAGCCCTGGACTTTGACCGCGCCAACCGCGACTCTGCGCGTGCATCTGTTTGCTGGAGCCTGACCATCTGCTCACGTACAAAATCAGCCGCCTGCTGCAGATACTTGGCCTGCGTGCGCTTGAGCTCGAATCCCAACGCAATGGTGGTGTTTTCCATGCTGCGTTCAATATCCATCAGTTGGCGGAAATAGTCTGCTTCCTGGGTGCTCTCGCGCGTCTCCACATATTGCGACTCAATAAACGCACCGTCAACAATGCTGAGCTGCTCGATAGGCTGCGCCGGATTTATTTCCACCTTGGGTTTGGGAGCAGAGCCTGTGGCCAGCACCAGGAGCTCCGACTCGGTGGTTCCCAGTTGTACCAAGCGCGCACGATACTTTTCGCAGCGCTCCAGGAGCATCGCCACCTGGTCGCCAAGCTCGTTGCATTTAGCCGCATGCATCTGTTTGACGTCACCGATCTCGCGGTCCACACGCATTCGCGTGTCTTCTAGCTTGGCGCGCAGATCATTAACTATTCGCTGGTGATTGGCTTCCTTGGCCTCCAGCCGCGCAGAAAGCTGGTCCACGTCGGTCTGCAGATCCTGGCTCAGAAGCTCAAGGTCGATTACGTGCTCTTGGTACTCGCTGATTTGGTTGGCGTGACCGGTACGCAGGGCGTCCATCTGACGCATTAGGTCCAGCACAGCTTCGTCGCCGTGGATGGTCTGCGACGACGTCTGCACGGCCCGGCTGACGGTCGGTCGTTTGGCTGGTCTGACGTCGATGGTCTGCACGCCCACGGACATTGCTGCTGGGCTGCGCGAATAGGGATTGGGCGACGGCGTCCGGTGCCGGGGCGGCCGCGCATATGCGTTGAGCTGCGGCTGTGCTGGCAACGGCGTTTCTGCAGGGCTGGTGGGGCTGACCAAAGTGTGCGCACGACCACGCGGCACAATGCGGCTGGACTGCAGCGGCAGCAGACCGGCGGACATTGCGCTGTGCTTAGAGCTACTTGCGTTGCTGGCGGTGGTGGCAATCCCGGGCACAGCAGCCTTTAATGGGTCTGGCTTGGCAGGCAAAATATCAGGCTTGTGTGTGGGTACGCCGTACCACGACGTGTGTTTGTGCTTGGCAGCAATGGGGTTGGGTGCCGGCGTATCGATGTCCATCAAACGGGCGGTCGACCGCTTGAAGCTGCGCTCCGACGAGTCCGACTGCTTGGACGACACCGAGTCAGACCTTTCGGGCTTGAGCAACGTCTGTGTGCTGGAGCTGTGCGACTCTACGTCCGAGACACTTGGTGCTGGCATCACAAACGATGCTGGGGCGTCAGTGGTCGCTGTTTGCGCACGTCGCCGCTCGATGAAATCGATTAGCTCCGACCTCTCGTTGCGTTCCTGCAGCCGGTGTCCAGACGCCGTCGCCGGGGTGCGCATCTCGGCCATGTCGCGGATGGCAGCGTGCGCCAGACCGCTCGAAGGCTGCGTGCGCACCGCCGTCGGCGTTGTCGTCTGAATACTGGCGCGCTGCGGCGTCCGGGCAACCTCGACGTGTAAACCATTGGGCTGGATGTTGCTGGCGGCGTACATGCTGGCCACGCGCGGCTTAGTGGGCAGTGGCAGCGCGCGCGGACGCAGTGGGTCAGCGTCGACTATTTTTGCCAGACCCGCGGCGCTGTCCTCGGTAGCGGTGCTGGACCGTGGTTTGAATCGTGCAGGCTCTGCTGTCTGCACGGTACGCACTGCCTGGGGCGAGAAAAACCGTGGCTGCTGTTGCTGTTGTTTGGGAGGAGTGCGTAAAGAGTCGTTGCTGGACCGCGCTAACTGTGGCGCTGAGTTCTGCGGCGTGGTGGGCCGTGAATGTCGTACGGCGCGCATTAGCGGCGACGGCGGTGTTGGCTGTTGCTGCTGTTGCTGCTGCTGTGGCTGCCTGGGCAGTTCGTGTTTTGGCGTTTGCGGCGGCTCGGCCACCGCCAGCGTCTGGCCCTGGCTGCTGCCACGGTACGGGTCAAAATAATCTGCCACAGCAAACTGCACTGCGCCCGACGAAGACTGTGGCCTTAGCTGTGCAGCACCACCCGATGCATTGCGTGAAGAGTACTGGTAGTGCGCCTGGAATGTAGGGGTCTTGTGTTGGCTGGGCGGCTCTGCCATGTCGAAGCGAGTGCGGGGCTGAAACTGTTGTTTCTGAAACTGCTGCTGCTGCTGCTGCTGTTGTTGTGGTGTTGTCTGTGCCATTTGGTATTGTGAGCGTGCCCATGACTGCAGGGTGACACCTGACGAGGGCCCTTGCTGGCCCAGGGCCGAGCCCAGTCCAGTTGCATTCGATGCTACACTGCCGTTGGAGCTGTTGTTGCTGACTACGCTGCCATTGGGCCTGAATGCCGCTTGGCTCAGTCCTGGCCGTGCTGCTGCTGTGTAGTTGCTGGATACCCGCCTACTCCTGGTGGAGCTCGGCAATGCTTTGTAGTTGGCCTGCTGGCTTGTGTACATTATTGTCGGGTCCTCAAAAGATATTATTAAAGCCTGCGAGACTGCCGTGTAAGAAATAAAAATGATAAAGTGCGGTAAAAAAAAAAGTAAACAATATAAAAATGTAAAATACAAAGAGTAAAAATAGAAAAAAAGTAGATAGAAAAAAGGTTGTAAAAAAACCTTTATTCTTTATATAAAGGAGACTGAAAGGGCACCGGTGCTGTTGTTTTTTTGTTGTTGTTGATGTTTTTATGATGTATTTTGGATGCTTTGCAGTCGTTGGGTTTCGTGGAGTGCAACTCGCGCGAGCGCTGAGTTTCAAAAAGGATGGCTTTAGCACAGTGTGGGAACAGGAACAAAAATACTAATTGAAGACAAATGAGAAACAAAAAAACAAAAAATAATAAAGAAAAATGCGTTCATTAAAAAAACACAGAGGTTGCTGAGGTCAAACACATAATGCTAGGAAAATTAAAAAAGAATCAACAGCATACAGACGCGAAGCCAAAAAAAAAACATTCCGAACATAAAAGGGATAGGAAGAGTGCAACAAGTGTTGATTCATTTGCTGTTTTTTCAATTCCAGGGACCCTTGGTTGTTATAATGTAAGCGTCAGTTTTGTTGAAGCCCAAAGATGAAGAAAAGAGAATAAAACCACGGCTGTTCTTTATCAACGTCCCAAAAAGGGAATAGTGCGAGGATTGGTGACCCAAAAATGATTTAGGTCTTTGTTCGCCTTTTTTTTATTTTTATTTTGCATGTGCTTTTTTTTGATAGTACAATTGTGTCGTGTTTTTCTTCTCACTTGCCTTTTCTCCAAGGCTAACCTGGGAGAGGAAGCGCTTTCTATATAGTGATCCTTTTTTTTTTCTCAGACGGGGGGTTTTTTGTTGCAGAGTCCAGCTTGAAAGGAAACATCAACGATGGAGATTCCATTGCTTGGAAAAAAAATCAGGTACAGTCCTGCGTTGTATTGCATGCCAGGCTCGAGATTGGGAGAGCCTGGCATATCTTTTATCGTGCTTATTCAGAAGTACATGAAAAATAGGGACTGATGTTTTCCAATAAACTGGACCAACACATTTCCAGGCAATTTTGTAGCATAGAGATAAAAAAATAAGAAACCGAGAAAAAAATGGCTTTTAATGGAACGTTTTTTTTCTCTTGTTCACGCGCTTCTTTTTTTGTTTCTTTTTTTTTGCATTCTAAGAATTCGAGAAAAAAAAACTTGGTTTCCAAATTACCGCGGCGTCTTTTTTTCTCTATCTTTTTTTTTTCCTTTTCTCTTGACTATTGCGTTTTTCGTACACTCTAATTCCAGCTCGTCTTCAACTTTTTTTTATTCCACCACTCGTTCTATTTTTAGTTCTATTAATCCACACCCTTGCGTTTAGCACTTTTACCAGCGCTTGTTTTCCGTTCCCTCGGTACCTCTCTTATATTCACCTTGTATTTTCCATCCTCTTTTATAACTAAAAAAAGAGTTGATTATTCTTGTTTATAAGACATTTTTGCACACACACCTGTAGACACACAGTGTTGACTGGGGGATGACTAAAATAAAGACACGGGCAAAGGTTCCTAAGAAGCAACAGCACGATGAGGATGCTTCGAATGTGGCGGCTGGGTCTGGAAGCGGGGAGCATCAGCCGGAAGCAGCGCTTTCTGTGGCTGATGCAGATGCTGCTTCTGCTGCCGAGCCAGGCGCTGCAGCTCAATCAAAGGTAAACTTGCAAAGCGGCTGGCCGTTCTTGCCCTGCATCGGATCGGGGGGGGGGGAGATAGGGAAGAGGGGCCAACACCTGCAAAGCCATCAAAGCCCGTTGCTAAAAAGAACCCAGTATTTTTTATTTGTCTGTTTTGAGAAATTTTTTAGGCAAAAACCAGTCCGACGCGACCGCGTTCTGTGCGGGCTGTTGCCACGGGCACCGTAATACGGCCGACGCTGGTGGCAGCAGCATCCCCGATGCCAGCGCACCTAGCAACAGGCAACCTCAGCAACAATCCCATCAGCAGGGCATCAAACAATGGAGTGGCCACGCATGGAATTGCGCCATTGGTATGTGGAACACCAATGCCAACCACAGCGGCAGCGTTCGGCGTCATGACACAGCCGCCCAGCATCGAAAGCGAGCTTTCACTTGTACGCATAATCGAAGAATACGGCGAACGCACCGATCTTTTGCGTTTGGTGTTGGCGGCCAAGACCGAGCAGGACCGGGCGCGAGCCGAATATGAGAGGCGGCTGCAGGAGGAGCTACGGTATGAGACGCGGCGGTTGGACTTTGAAATGATGTTGCATGGGAATATGTTTAAGCAGCAGGAGCGCGAGCACGAGAAGCGTCAGCAACAGCAGATGATGCCGCCGCCTGCTATTCCTGCGGCAATTGTGCATCGCCCCGACATGGTGTTGCATTCGCCCATTGGTAAGTCCTTTTTTTGTTGTTATCATCCCTCTGCATCTTTGCCTTTTTTTTCTTTCATCGGCTTTCCCACTGATCTTGATCATTGCTTTTTTATTCTTGATTCTTTTTTATTTAGGACCACCACCGCAGCAGCAGCAGCCAATGCCTGCTGCCACGCCTATGCACTATGGTCCGCCATTGCCACCGCACGACCCGCATGTGCACGCGCGGTCGTATCATCACCCGGATACGCCCGGTGGGCTGGACGTGCACGCCAACCAGCATCCATTTGCCTTTTTCAAAACCCCTCTGGGCGGCGCGCCCATCCACCACCCGTCCGCCTACTCACAGCAACAGCAGCAATCGCGTGTTCTGCCTTCTGGTGCCAACGACCAGCAGCACCCACCAACGTCCTCTGCCAATCTCCAGCTTGGGATCCGCGAGCGCAGACCGGTTCCACCCGCGGTCAGTGGATTGTCCGTGCGGATCGTTGATCAGACATCAATGATGGATGCTGCGCCGCGGTCAGCGCCGGTAGACGGACCGGCACTGGGCAAACGTCGAATTTCGCATGACGAGGTTATCAGAGCGCTGCGACGCAAGGTGATGAGCAAAAGCGCTGCACTAGGTCAAGCTGCCAGCGTGGGACAGAAACCAGTGGAGCCGCGTCGGTCTTCGTTGGCGGTAATCACGCATGCAGACACAGAGGACGAGGACGCTACGCAGAAGATCGATATGGGCGCGTTGTCAGAGTCGTCAGAGTCAGAGTCGGACGAGTCACTGCTGCAGACCACTGCCGATACACGGTCTGCGGCTCAGCAACAGCAACAACAGCAGCAGAGGCTTCCGTCCATATCCATGATGCTTGACGCTGACAGTGCTTCTTCAAAACCAGATTCGGATCCAGCTGCCGACAATAGCAAAACAAGGTCTGTTTAAAAAAACAGTCCGCGAATTTATTTTTCTTTTTCCCTTGATAAATACCCTTTCTTTTATTTCTTTTTTTTTGCCCTCTCAATGTTAATGCAGCCAACGCAAAGAAACATTTTTTTTTGCAACGCTAAAAATAAATGCAGACCACCAAACTCTACGCACGCTCAAGAAACAAAATCAAAGAGCAACAACAACAGGCTTTTTCATGTATGCGTCAAAAATGTATGCGCTTCTCCTTTTTTGCTTTGATGCTTTATTTTTTTTTACAAAGAAATAATCTGAGCGTAAACAAGTGTTCCCGCTTTTTGTCCATTTCAGATGCAGATGAAAAAGGAATCCAGCAAATAAGCTGTATAGAAGATTTGCACGGCCGCCTGTGCTTTAATACACACTTTTCTTTTAGATTTAAACGAGGGATGTTCTTTCCTCGCGTTTCACAACAACACTTTCAAAAAGCGCATGCTGCAAAAGATGATACAGAAAATAAATACTATAAACTCGACTCCGTGTTCTTTTTTTATTTCTTGTTTATTTTCTTTTTTTATTACTCTTTGCGGTTATTTTTATATTTTTTTAGTTGCCTTTCTGGCCTTTTTAATATTTTGTTTCATTTTTATATAGCGTTTACAAGCGTCGTCTTGAGGAGCTTTTTTTTAATACTTACATAGTCCCTTTTTATATATTCCTATTTTATATTTGCGCGTTGTTACCTGGTTCCCCTGTTTTACCACCCTTATTTACATATCATTAATACTGTTTTCCCCCCACACACAAACAAACAAGCCGAATATATTCCAAAAAAAAACAATAGCTTAGTACATACCTTAATACAATGGACGCTACGTCATTCAAAGCCTTTATATCCATAGGCAGCGAGCCGCTCCAGCAACAAGAGCAACAACAGCAACAACAGCCACCGCAGCAGCAAGAGAAGCAGGTGCACAGAGAAGAGCCCGACACATACGCCCTGCAGAGCGATGGCAAGTGGCTGCTGACCGTCGCAGCGTCGTCGGCCGGCCCGGCGTTCCGCATGGTCAACGGAGAGTCCAATTCATCGGGCAGCGTGTTTTTCCGGCAAAAAGAAATCCCAGCAGAGCTGGGACTTGTGCCGGGGTACTCGGTGCAGGGCCAGCAGCGGCTGACCATCGTGGCACTTGTCAGCGGGGTGGCCGACGAGGCCGAGGTGTGGGCCACGCAGTCGGGCAAGTCTGGCGTCGAGCGTCTGCGTATGTTGGCGCAGTCATCGGTGGGTGCTGGCGAGAGCCAGACGTTCCGGATGCAATGGGAGCTTGGCAACGGCTTGGGCGCTGGCGAATCTGTGCATGTGTCTCTGCAGATTGTGGTCAGCGGTCCCTGCACCGGTCCGCTGGCGTGTCTGGACATCAGCGTGGCGCGCGACGCGCTAGCCAAAATCGACACGGCACCCAGGTCGCCGGCGACTTCTGGGTCGTTGGCGGCCGCACAGGAGGGTGAAGAGCCCGAGTATGCGTCGCATGTGTTCTGCAAGATGTTCCGACACCGTGCGGCGCGCGAGGGGCCGGCGGTCGACCACGTGCAGGCGATCAAGAGACATCCGCTGTTTGGCTCGTGGGCGGCCGAGGACAGCCCGCGGTTCCGAGCCACGCTGCGTGAAATGGAGGAGCAGGCAGCCGTGCGGCGGCACAAGTACCGCGAGCTGGCCAAGCAAACGACGCATTTGCGCGAGGCCTACCAGGTGTTTATGCGGCAGCTGCACGACCAGCTGGATCTGGTGGGTGACCTGCCGGCGTTTGCGCCGCTGCAAGATGCGTTTGTGACGCCGATGCGTCAGGACGTGGGTCAGCTGCTCAGCACCGTGTGCACCAACTGGGATATGGTGGTGGCCGGTAACGCGCGCCGAATTTATGACGCGTCGTTCAAGCATTTGGATGAGCGGCGCAGCGAGTTTCACCAGGCCACTGAGCATTTTGAGAGCGAGCTGGCCAGACATCTGCGCGCCAAGGCTGGTAAGGACGATGCGCGGCGCGACGAGGCGTTTGCACGCAGCCGTGCGGCGTTCGATGCGGCGCGCTGGGCGTATTTCCTGGACCTGTGGAATGCGACGCGCGGGTGGGCCGAGGCCGAGATGTTCATCGGTGCGCTCAAGTGGGCAAAGTCTATTATGCGCGCGCGCGAGACGTCGGCGCTACCCACCATTGCCACGCCTGGCCGTATGGCGTGGTTCCTGGACAATGTGTCGCCGACGTACGAGGAGATCCGTCTGCAGAAGAGCGAGGTTACCGAGTTCCAGGCGCTGATGCTCAACACCGCTGGCGCCGTGGTCCGCGACCAGGGCGCAGAGACTGACGAGTTTGTGCGCGTGTCGCTCGACGGCGCACCGCCCGACCTGGCTGCATCGCAACCTGATGCCAAGGAACGCCGCAAGATCAATGCTTTGCGCCTGTCGGCCGTGCAATCACCCGATCAGATCAGCCAGATCCTGGCCGGCGTCGGCGTACCGCCGGTGCCGTACAACAGCGCAAGCGTCAGCAGCGTGACCAGCGTCGCTGCTATGCCTGCCACTGACGCACAAAACCTTTTGGTATCGGCAGCCGATGCATGTGATGCACCGCGTGTGAGCACCGAGCGCGAGGGCTTTTTGTTTGCGCGCCACAGCTCGTCGTCTGCGCAAGGCGGTGCGGTGGCAGCTACTGGGCGCGGTATGCTTGCGGGAGGCAGCGTATGGCGTCGACACTGGTGTGCTGTACGTGGCGGACGGTTTTTCAAGCACGGTATATGGAAACCTTTGGAGCCGGATACGCGGGCACCCGAGTCACTGAGTCTGGCGACAGCCACGGTGCGTGTGCTGACGCCTGATGCCAAGCAGGCGTCGCGGCGGCGGTTCTGCTTCGAACTGATTACGCCTACTTACCACGGGGTGTTCCAGGCGTCCAGCGACAGCGAGGCAGCGCTGTGGGTGGATGTGCTGCGGCGCGGTATCGAGCACAGTCTTTTGCACGGTGCCGATCCAGATCCGGCGGATAACGCTCGGGTGCTGGCGAGCCGGTTCAGCCGTTTGTCGTATTTCTCAACATCTGTCGCTTCGCTATCGGTCAACGCATCGACGGCGTCGATTAGCGTAGCCGACTCCGTCGACGATGTTTTGCCGCGACTTTTGCAGCAGCCCGGAAACAGCGTGTGTGCCGATTGTGGTGCGCGACAGCCAGACTGGTGCTCGCTCAACCTGGGCTGCTTGATCTGCATCGAGTGCTCCGGCATTCACCGTAGCCTGGGCACGCACATCAGCAAGGTGCGCAGTCTGACGCTCGACGTCACATCGTTTACACCGCCCACTATTGCTATGCTGCTGGCCACCGGCAACGATCTGAACCGCACAGTGTTTGAGCCGGCCGTGGCCAAGCGTCTGGCATCGCGTCAGCAGTTTATCGAGGCCAAGTACGTCGCCAGAGCCTATGTCGATCGTAAATGGGTTGTCGATGGCCAGAGCCAGGTCGGTCAGAAATATGCCCGTCTGGTGGCCGCTGCTTGGCCGGTGGTGGTGGCCCTGAGTGCCAGGCCGCAGCCCACTGACAGTGGATGGGACGTCGAGCGCGCATCGCGGCTGCTGTTTGCCGCCATCGACGCTGCAGACGCTGCTACTGCGCTGCGAGCCCTGGCGCTGGGCGCCGACGTCAACGCGCGGCTGCAGGTATCTGATGCCGACGACTCTTCCACGTGCGCAGTGACTCCATTACTGGCCGCGCTGTTCGGGTTGCGCAACGCACCAATGCTGTGTGCACATAAAGCACCCGAATCTATGCATACTAGCCAGCTAGAAATGGCCGAGCTGCTGGTGCTCAACGGTGCCAGCGTTGCCTGGCAGGACGATGCCAGCCGTATGACCGCTCTGCACATAGCGTGTGCGGCAGACAACACCGCTGCTTCTCAGTATTTGGTGGACAAGGGAGCCGATCCGCTGGTTTTGTCGCGCGACGGCCGCCAAGCTGTGCAGTTGGCACCGGAGCCCAGCTCTACACGTGATGTTGTGCAAGCGGCGACACAGAAAGCCGAGGAACACGTGCGGCAGGAGGCTGCGCGGTCGCCTGTGGAAGTGCCAAAGACGCCGCGTCGTAGCAGCGCCGATGGTCATACTGTTTTGTCTGCTGCGCGGCGGTTTACGCAGTCATTGGCACCTTCTGTGGGCGGTGCGCGTATGAGCGTGTCGACGGAGCGGCCGAGTCTTATGGAGCTTGGCTCGGCATCTGACGCGGCTGCCGTAGGTATGAGTTTTGGCGGCGGCGGATGGCTTGCGTCGTTTGGCAACAAGAATGGAAATAAGCGAGGACGTAGGCTGACATCGGGTTTGCGTGATATGGGGATGCGCGCACCGCCGCCGGCTAAGCTGAATCTTAACGGGATGTTGCCTGCTATTATGTCTGCACGTGAGGAGTCTGAAGACGACGCAGGTGTGCAGGTGGATTCGGAGCTGGACGCAGTGGATGACGATGCATTGGTTCCGGCTGATCTTCCGTCACCTGTGCAGGTCATTGCACAGGTCGAGCCAATGGTGGTTAGGAGAGCCGCAAAGGACCGGTCAAAGCCTCTGGGCCGTTCCGCTACTGTTACTTCGGTGGCATCGCGGTCGCAGATCCAGCTGGTACCGTTATCGGAAGAAGCCTCGCACGACGCTACTCTTCAACGCGTATCTTCTGTGCGTGCATCGCGGTCTACCCAGGTATTAAAACAACAGCCAGTGATGAGTCCTACTGAGCCGCGGTTTGTTGAGATGCCGACTAGTGCGTGTAGCTCGTTTGTGGAGATCAAGAGTGACGCGACGCTGAACAAATATAGCGAGTCGCCCAGTAGCCAGGCAAGTCTTAGCGGGTCGGCGCAGGAAGAGGATGATTTTAGTAAGAAACTGAAACTGTCCAGGATGAGTAAGGCTAAGAGCGCGTTTGGGTTGAGAATGTCGTCGAGTGCGGAGGGCTTTTCGACGTTTATTGGGTCGCGTGCGGATGATACGCAGAATAAGACGCAGAATGGTGCTAATGGTCGTTTGATGTCGAGGTTGATTCCGAAATCGTCGCGCAAGCTCACCGGGATTTTTGGCAGATCAGACAAGAAGTAGCTAACATGATAGTTTTTGTTGTTGATGTTGTTCTGCAAAGTTTTCTTTTAAAAAAGATGTAACTTTGAATCTCCGCTCAAACAGGCAGTAGCCAAAGAGGGTCTCGGGATATAGACACAGATGTGAAAAAAAAGTGTCTTTTTTACAATTTGTGAGAACAAGCAGTAGCTGCGGTGTGCAAGTACTGTGGAGAAAAGTTATAAAAAGAAAGCAAAGGGGGGAACAGGAACTCATTCAAAAGTCAGCAAACATTTTTTGTTCGTTACTTGCTTCTATTTCAGTACAACCTATTATCACAATTCCCTTGCATACTTTTTGTTTCATATGAGCCATCCAGCTCCAGCCAACTGCACCAGCATCGACCACCTGTCGCACAAGTGCAGCGGCCTGAAATACACCGCATCCACATCCACCCAAGATGCCTATACCAGCCCCGACCGTCTAGTCACCTTTCTCACTCACCACATATCCCGCACATTGCCTACTTACTCACACAAGCACCATTTACCCTGTCGAGCATCCATCCATATGCTCTCCTGCACCCTGGTCTACCCGCCATGCGAACAAACCACCGAGAAACCCTCTTCAGAACATTCCGGGATGCATTATTCCGAGCTTCTGCGTAACGTGGCGGATTCCTGCAACGTGCATTCGGAGGAGCTGGCGGACCGTTTGCTGCGTTCATCGGGATGCTTGGGGCCACGTACATTGGATACCAGGGGAGCGGTGGTCGACGGTGTTTGTTTAATGGCGTTTTTGTTGATCGCGTGGTTCTGTGGATGGAGTTTGGTAGCGTGGCTCGACGCCGTGTGCAAAGACATGGTAAACGGAGTACACAAGCACGCGGAGAATGAAAAACGAGAGCAAATGCTAGGGCAATTAGCATATAGCCAGGAAAAAGATCTAATAGCTCTAGTGTGACGTTTAATTAAAATATAAATATTATTTTATATAACGTAGACATATATTTATTTACATGTTTTTTCCTTTTAAATGCGTGGACAGGAGAAGAGAAATGGTAGACAGATACGTAGAGTGGTTCAGCCGAGGATACCGGGACTGCGCAGCCTTGGTTTGTTGCCGCCGTTGCCGCCTAAATCCATCAAAGGGACATACTCCAAGGCTAATATTCGCCGGGTACGTCGGCCGCTTGCTCCGTTGACTCGGCAGCCAGTGGAGCCGGCTCTAGGAGTTGACACGGCAAAAAGCCTGCATCGGTCTCTAGAAGCACCGCCGCTTTCCGTGAAAAAACGCCCGTCGCTGCTCGTGACCAGCTGCAGCTTTGTTCTCGATGTACCAGCTGCCGCTGCTGACGAAACCCCGCATGCAGAGGAAGCTTCCTTAGACGCAGTCACAGAACCAAATAGCTTGTTAGAAACTGGAACAAATAAAAGCTGGTCTAACAGGCCAAGAACCGACGATGAAATAATCTTGGCTGTTCTCGATCATTGGCGGGAAAAGAAAGCCAGGTTATCGATTAATGTACCTGAAGAAAAACACAGCAATGATGAGTATGACCAGCCGCTAAAGTCAGAGATACCAGACGAACTATTCACGTTGTGCACAGCATACCACAGATCTAAGAAGAAGAAAAAAAACCAATGGTTTAGCGTGTAGAAAGACATATACTTCCACATAATGGTTTTGCAAAGAATGCCCAGTCCTTTTTTTTTAAAGCCTCTCAATCGAATTGAAAAGAAGCAAAGGGAGGCAAAAAAGGCTAAAGAAAAAAAAACTAACTGCTTTAAAATCCAAAAAAAAAACCCAAATCCAACTGCGCAAAAAAATGCATATGCACTCTGGTAATTGCGTGTACCATTTTCTACAGTTCTTTTTCTTTCCCCTTAATCTTTTTTTTTTTTTAAATCCAGCTATATAAAAAAACCTCTTCTTTTTTTTTCTAACAGTCTGTTCGTTTGTATTTGAAAATATTCAAACAGTCTTTCTTCTTTCTCTCTACTACATCTTTTTCTTTTTTCTTTTTTCTTTTTTGCTCCCGTCGTGTTTTGGAATCATGGTTGTTACGCGCTCATTTCAGAACGAGCTCCCACCGTCGGGTGACACTGACAAGATTTGGGAATATATAAAGGCTGGTGTTGACCGGATTCTTAACAACCCTGGCGAAAACCTGGGAAACAACGCCTACATTAACCTCTACACGTAAGTATTAACAAACCAAGCGAAATCAGCAATACAACCTGGGTGTTTTTTTGTTAATTTGTCTTCATTTTCAACTTTACTAATTTCCATACTTTTTATTATTATTTTCTAATCTATTAGCGCGGTTTACAATTTCTGTACGTCGTTGAAAAACTCGAGCGGCAGTATTTACTACACTGCGACGGATGCTACGCAAAGCGCTCATGGGTCACCCTTTGGCAAGCATCTGTACGAGTTACTGAAGCAGAACGTTGCTGACTACATGAGACGTGTTGCTGAGAGTTCTCAGACGCATACCGGCGATGACCTGCTTGCTTTCTACAACCAGGAGTGGACGAAATATGGTGATTCTGCTAAAATCACTCATAATATTTTTTCGTATCTCAACCGTCATTGGATTCAGCGCGAGCAAGACGAAGGCAGCAATGTCTGTGATGTGAGCACCTTGATGTATCAGCTTTGGCGTGACCAGTTCTTTATGAGCATCCGTAGTACTCTGCTTGACTCGGTGTTTAGCCTGATGACCAGGATCCGTAACGGCCAGGTCGCTGATATCAATTTGGTTAAGAGTGTGGCAGACTCGTTTGTTTCTCTGGGTAACGATGATTCCGGAGGTATGAGTAAGCGGATGGAGGTTTATGAAAAATACTTTTTGGTTCCGTTTATCAAGGCCAGTGTCGATTATTACCGTGAGGAGGCCGATCGTCTTTTGCAGGAGGGTTCTACCATTGATTATATCGTTCGGGTTTCTTCTCGGCTGCAAGAAGAAGATGATCGTGTGGAGTTGTATCTGCATGAGTCGTCGCTTAAGGAGTTTAAGGATGCTCTGAACAAGGTGCTTATTACTCGTCAGAATGAGAAATTCTGTATGGAGTTTGAGCCTTTGCTGGATTCTCGCGATACGCTTAATCTGAAGCGTTTGTACTCTTTGATGGCGCGCACGGGTAAGGGGTCGACTTTAGATCCGCTGCGTGATGTGTTTAGCGCGTATGTCAAGAAGGCTGGTCTGGAAGCTATAAAACAGGTTAGCGGTAGCGAAGACACTGGTGGTGCTATTGCCAAGGATGCGCGTTTGTTTGTGAATGCCGTTCTGGGCGTGCATAGCTTGTTTGCTGGTATTCTGCATGATTCGTTTGAAGGGGACACTGGGTTTAGCAAGTCGCTGGATAACGCGTGTATGGACTTTATCAACACCAACGCAATGTGCCCTGATGGCGAGCCACGTGCTCCACAAATGTTGGCGCATTACTGTGATACGTTGCTGAAAAAGGGTAGCGGTAATGTACGCAAGGCCGGAGCCGAGGGTGCCAGCGATGAGGATAGTCTTGAGGCCCAACTTTCGCAAGCCATCTGTGTGTTGAAGTACATTTCAGCTACCGATGTGTTTCAAAAGTTTTATTCGCAGCATTTGTCACGTCGACTGGTTTACGAGCAGAGTGTATCTTCATATGGCGAGGAAATGATGATTTCCAAGCTAAAGGAAAACAGCGGAGTTGATTTTACCTCCCGGTTGACTCGGATGTTTACAGATATGACTATAAGTAAGGAAATGTCTGAGGAGTTTAAGGAAAAATGTTCCGATGGCGATTTTGCTATTCCTTTTGATTTTGACATGAAGGTTTTGCATACGGTGTCGTGGCCGTTGAAGGCACCGGATAACAAGCTTTTGCTTCCTTCGCAACTGTCTTCGGTCTGTAATAGGTTTACCAACTATTATCAGAATAAGCATAATGGTCGGAAGCTTAACTGGATGTGGCAGCATTCCAAGGCTGAGATCAAAATGTTTTTCCCTAAAGCTACTGGACCTGCAGCTAAAGCCGGGTATATCTTCCATGTGAGTACTTTCCAATTGGCCATTTTGATGCTTTTCAGCGATGAAAGTGGTCCTGGAACCGGTTATGATTCACCTAACGGACCGACACTTACTTTGGAACAGATTACGCAAGCTACTGGTCTATCTGTGGATATTGTTAAACCCGAGTTGGAGATATTCTGTAAGGCTAGAGTGCTTATTTCTAGCAATAGCAAGATTAATTCCGAGTCCAAGTTTATGCTCAACGCCAATTTCAAGTCTAAGCATTTGCGTATTAATCTAGCGGTTACCAAGAAGGTGGAACAGAAACGGGAGGCTTCGGATACTATGAGAGCTGTGGATGTTGATCGGATGTATACGCTTCAGGCGGCTATTGTGCGGATTATGAAGACTCGTAAGCAGCTTACTCATAGACAACTGGTTCAGGATACTATTACTATGATTAAGGTGTTCCAGGCATCTATTGGCGATATCAAGAAGGGCATTGATACTTTGATTGATAAGGGATATATTGAACGCAGTGAAGGAAGTCGCGATGTTTACAACTATCTTGCTTGATTAGGAATCTAAAGCAGGTGATAGGTCTAGTTTTTATTAGTATGTTTTTTTTCCACGAATACTGACAGTGTATTTATTTACAAAAATATATGTATTAACCCAAATACCCTTAAATAAACAAAGTGAGGGAAATCGCAAGTCTTTGGTAGTGGTGTACTCTGTTTAAGTAACAATATTCTCGGCAATAAAACCTTTGCAATCGCTGGTCATGTCTCTTGAATTAGCTTTAAACTTGTGGCTTCAAATTCATTTTTAGCCGAAAGCGTTTTAGAACCAAAATGAACTGAACAAACAAAAGAAAAGGGAAAAAAAGGGGGGGGGGTAAGAAAAAAATTGTATTAATTGCCTGCATAAGACGAGTTGTTGCTGTGGTTGGGCATGGGCGGCAGAGACTCGGCGCTGACTTGGCTAGAGGAAGCAATCTTCTTCATCTTTGACCACGGGCGGAAAATGAGCGAACGCGACGACGACTGTTGTTGCTGTTGCTGCTGCTGCTGCTGTTGCTGGAACTGCTGATGCTGCTGCTGAAGCAAGTTAAGGCTTGACGTTTCGGACGTTGACGAGTCGGATGGTCGGCGCTCGCTATTGGAGTCGAGAGAAAGCATGCCGGCGCCTAGATAGCGGCTGACTCGGTTGCTCGCGTTCGAGTGGGTTGTATTATGATTGTTTTCCGAGCCCCCGTGCATCTCGTGTTTGTAGTCAACCGCAGAGTCCTCAGGAAGCGACTGGTTGACCAGGGGCGACACGTTGGAGAGCCGTTTGCCATCGGGGCCGATGGTGCCTGCCAACCGGTTATCGTTGCCATGGATGCCTCCATATCTGCCTGACACGGCGGGTGAATTGATAACTGGGGATCCCATCATGGAAGCCTCCCATGGGCGACGCGAGTGCACTCCGTTGCCATGCTCTGGCTGCGAAAACGGCGACCGAGTCGGGTTGCTTCGCAGGGTCGATGCTGGGGATGCCGAAGGCGTCGGGAAAGAGCTGCCGAGGAAAGCATCGCTGGTCGAGCGCTGTCGCGAGTCAACGGTGTAGAGGCCTTGCTGTTGTTGTTGCTGCTGCTGCTGCTGCTGCTGCTGCTGCTGGGACGTGTAGTATTGGTGGTTTCCTGATGCAAGCGTCTGCGCATCGTCGGCAAAGCTGCCATTGTTGTCGTCCACGTTCAGCTTGGGGAAATAGCGGATCAGGCTGGCACGCGAAGCGTTCGAAATCATGTATAGAGTCGACTTGCGATCGACGCGAAAGTTGCCAATTTGGTCCTTGAGCGCAATGACGCATCGCGCTTGCAGGCCATGGTGATCTGCACGCAGCGCAGCCTCGTAGATGATCGGTGCGGTGGTTTCGGTAACCTTGTAGCGCAGCAGGTTGACGGTGCGCAGAGCCAGCTTGTTAAGCGAGTACTTGCGTGCAGCGACCAGCAAGTCGCCCAGCACGCCGGCAATGGCCAGCTCGTCGTTGGCACCGGCAGGAGCAGGCTCAGCGCCAACTGCGTGCAGCCCAAAGCGCGCAAGCGGGTCGATGCGGCCGGTGTACAGGAAGAACAAAAGCATGCAAATAACCTCGCGCGAAGCCTCAATGAAAAACCGCTTCGGACCAGCATCTGCAGGCGCCACTGCATCGTCGTTTTCAACCCCATAGTCGCCGCTGATCAGCGAGGATTCGGGCCGGTGTGTACGACGGTGCACGCGCTTTTTGTTTTCGTCGGCAGCAGCTGATGCATTGTTGCCAGCATTTGCCGAAGCTGCTGCGTCTGCAGCAAGCCACATCTGAGCCTGTGCCGGCCAGCGGGCACGCAGAATGCCGCTGTTGGCCGTCGCTACGCATGCGCCGTCCACACCAAAGACCTCGGCGTCGCTGAACTGCGAAAAGAAAAGGAACTGCAGGCCGATTTCGACGCCTGGATCGGTTGAGCTGCCTCCAACCAATGCATGTCCAGGAGAGACGGGCGTGGCCCCGCTGTTGCTGATGCTGCCTGTGCGTACAAGAGACGACGATGCCGCGCGAGCGACAGCATTCGACACCGCAGCGCCTACTGGCTCGAGAGCTGGCTCTGGGCGCGGCACCCGCATGTACCCCAGGGCACGCAAGTCAACAGTGCGGATTTCGCCATAGTTCAGTCTGCGGCGCTGGTAGTCGTACGTCAGGTCGCGGCGGCTGTCTCCAAACAGCACCATCGTGTTGGTTCGCGGATCCACAATCGACTGGTTCCAGCTACCGGCCCGGAACTTTGCGCCGCACGCAATCGGCTCCCACCGCATTGTGCGCGCGTCGAGCGTCCAAAGACTCAGCTCGCTGTGACCCTCTGTCGAAATAAGCGTGCCTGTCATCACAATTGTGTGCGGGTCAACCAGGTGTCCGCGCGGGAACCGCAGGCCAGGCGGCGTTCCAGAGATATGTTCCGATATCTCTTTGAGCGTGCACTCTGGCGGGGCCGACAGAGAATACATGGCGCGCTTGACCGAGGCAAAGCTGTAGTTGCTGTACAGCAGAGTCGAGCCTGTCTCTGGAACGCTCGCAATGAATGAGCGGTAGAGCCCGACAGCGCGAGGGAACGGCGAGCGTAGCACCCAGCGCCCCAGCCGCAAGTCAAACACATTGAGCTCCTCAACGTACTGCTCCTCCAGATCCTGTCCGCCGACAACTAGCAGACGGCTTCCAAACAGGATGGACAGGTGCGCGTATCTGGGCGACGGCGACATGTTTCCTTCAGGCACAGACATGGGCTGGCTGTCGTCAGTATCTACGCCTTCCAGGGCGCGCATGGCAACCCAGCGCTCGGAGACTGTGTCAAAGACAGAGATGTCGCCAAGCAGAGTCTTGGTTGTGCGCATCTGGAACGACTGCTGCTGACGGTCGTCCTGGATACTGTGTACAGGAGCGTTGCCCAGGGGCGATGCAGCGCCGGCTGCGCCGCTGCCCAGCCCGTCGCCATCGGCATCAAGACCCATGCCACCAAAGACAATCAGATAGTGCTTGAATGCTGTGCACGAGTGGAAGAACCGAGGAGACGGCGGGTCTGCGGCCGCTTCATCGGAAGCTGTGTTGTTGTTGCTGCTGCTGCTGGCGATGCTGCTATTGTTGCATGCCTCTATGCGCCGCCAAACGAAATTGCGCAATTCGCATATATAGATATCGTTTGAAAGCTTGCCACTGTGCAGTGCACGACCGCCAAAAACATAGGCCTTTCCGTCGAGATATGTGACAGAGCTTCCAACCAGCGCTGGCGGTACATCGCCTGTGCATTTGAAGCTGCGAATAAACAGCTCCGTCAAATCGTTATCGGCAGCTGGCATTATTAGTGGCTATGGTATAAATGTGAGCGCCGAAAATAAAGAAGCGGAATATTCACCCGAAAAGGGACTAGACAATAAGAAAGATTAAAAAGCGAATTCGTAGAGAGCGTGTGCCGGTTTATTTCGGCGGCAATAGGGTGGAAACAAAAAGAAGGTGCGAGAAAAAAAAAAGTGTTTAAAAAAAACAACGGCGCGCTAAATAAAATAAAAAACAAAGACAACAGAAAACAGCTAGGTGCTATCGACAGCTGAGCTTCTATTTTTCCTGTTAGGAATGTTGCAATATACCTGGGAAACAAAGGGAACACTCAACAAACTGGCAGAAAGGAAAAGCCCGGTCGTTTTAGCTTGGATATGCTCTTGGTTTTTTTTTTTTTGGTTTGGTTTGTTTGTTTGTTTTCCTTTTTGCCTGGCCGATATATACCAGTCCCGCTGTGTTTTTTATTTTGCGTGCTGTCCTAGAAGCAAGACAGTAGTGGGTTCCAAGACGCTGGTAAAGATAAAAAAAAAGAAGAAAAGCTGTAGTTCGGGTCGCAACCAGTCCAGAAAAAAACAAGCAAGGAATAGTAACAGTTTGCTGCAAACTTGTATATGCAAAAGAAAAAAGCGATAAAAGGAACCTGAGGAGAGGAAGGAGGCAAAGAGCTTTTTATTTTCTTCAAGCCGGTTTACTTTTTTCCTTTGTCACAATTGCGGTTTTGTATCGGAACAAGCGCGCAGACAGTAAATGCTATCTTGTGTTCATACTCCCAAAGCATCTGCCGAGTAACTTTTTTATTTCCACTTTGGCGTGTCTAACTGTTGAAACATTTTATCAATTTGTTTTGTTTTGCTTTGTTTTTCTGCCCTGGTCCTTGCCTCCTGAAATAATGGCATTCAGTGCTGAACATGGGTGATGGTCGCTGATGTCCAAAAAGAGCGCATATAAGCAGAAATACACGGATTTGCAACCATCAATCGCAAAATTTACCTTTCAATGGAGGGCGTGTTTTTGTGTGTGTTTGCGCTTTGAGAATTTTTTTGTTTTATTTTCTGTCCCAATATAGCAATGCAATATCTCGGCCAGAAAGGAGTAAAAGAGAGCCAAAATGAGCCCGGAAAATCCCTAATTTTAATGGCGACCTCCGGCTGTGAATATTTTTGTTCTTTTTGTTGGCAATCGCAAATTTTTGTATGGCTTTGATATTCCCATCGAAAAAAGGCGAGAGGAGGGGGAAAATGGCATATGCAAAGAGCCGAAGTAACTAAACTATGGAAAAATCGATCCGATAAAAGAGAGACGGCCCCAGCCAATATCCGCAGATTTCCTATCCGCCCACTTGCAGCAGTGCTGAATTTTCAGCATATTGCTGATGGTCTGCGGTTGAATAGCAAAGTTCCTGAGCGTTTCCAGCGTCCCAAACAGCGCAGGAATGCTGTGACAGCGCCTATTGATGGCAACGCTGCGCTTGATGAGCCCCCTGCTCAGCGTCAACGCACAGAATAGTCGGCCAATTGCCCCCTGGTTTTTAACGAATCCAGGGCAGAGTACACCATTTTAGATGGGTTTTATGGAAATGTTTTAGTTTGTATTCAGTCTGAAGAAACATATGAAAAGAATTATTCAAGGCGTATTAACGTTTTTATAGCTCAAACGCTCTTAGCTCTGAATAATCCATCATGATCTGATGGTTAAGTCCAAGGTCGATGGACCGATGATGCTGATGTCATGTCTTTTGTTCTCCGCCCTGCGCAACAAATATTTTGAACATATTTTATGCTAGAATTCGTGCTAAAATTTGCAACGACACATATCAATGACGGATATGGATTATAATCACAAACGTATCTGAATATATACGATCAGAAAGCCCTGATGGCATGCGCTATACTGTCACATTATTGCTCAATGCCTATTGGGGTTTGCTTTTTGTTTACGGGTTTTCAACATATTCAGGGGTCAGTTCTCTACGTTGATTTTTGCACTTTAATTTTCAAAGAGCATGGGTCAATATAAAATATATATATTTTTAAAAAAAGTAAACATCACACGTCCCCTGATTGGCTGGGTGGTTTTGTTGTCTTTTTCATGGATTGACAGTAAGGCTGTTTTTCATTAAAAATAACTGGATTACTTTATTGTATTCTTTCTCTTGTTTTC
>JANBTK010000054.1:7458-34409 GCA_027578855.1 Coemansia sp. RSA 1721
GCTGTTGGCTGCTGCATTGGCTTATTATATCTGGAGAAAACGCAGGAATGCCAAGGACGACACTGTACCAAGATTTGAGCAGTGGATGTTTGAACACAATAATAGAAGACACTCGGACGCGCTAAGCTACGCACCGTCCTACTCGGAGCATTCCAAGAATTACTAAACTCATTTTTATTAGTATAAATATTATATATATATATATATTTTATATAACAAACTCTGTTTTTGAAATAAAAAATTGTTTACTAGTGTTGTATTGTTTTAATGCACGATAGCCTCACACCTGCTACGACAGGTTTGTTCAAAAATTATCCATTTTTTCTTTTGCTGTTTTTTTTTTTGCTTTAGAAAAAGACAAAGACATGTGTAGTTTTGCTTTTGCCTTTTGTTGGTTAAACTAGCGTTCTCTAAAGAATGCCACAAGTCTTTATGTGCATGTTTTCCTTTGTTTATATGGTTTTTTTGGTTGGGTCAGTTGGAGGGATCACAAGTGTAAGAGGTAGGTTTTTTTAATGAATTAGCATATCCCTTGCTGAAAAAAACCATCGCCCATTAGAAATCTTTTTTTTTTTTTGGCAAATTTCCTCGGCTGTTCACTAAATACTATTTAATGGATATACTTTTTCTTTAGCAAATAAAAGTTTTTTATTTTTCTAATCAAACGACCACTATTCCCTTTTTTTATTATTATTCCGTTTATTTGATACTATACATTTTTTTTCATACTCACTGAATAGTGTTTTTTTACATATATAATAAATAAATCAAGCTCTGTTTGCACCAGTGCATCCAGCAAATGCACTCTTATTTAATAAAACTGGTCATGCTGATAGCTGGTCTATCACTGGCATCTGCAAACCTTTACAAAAAAACGCCGATTGACACTTTTGTTCCCAACGAAAGTGCTCCCGATGCAAAGAATGATGTATCAGACGTAAGGTATCTGGGCTATGGAGTACTGACCCACTTGGGCGCCGACACCCACTGCACAGCAATAATCCTGACGTATACCCAATACTTGGTAGCTGCTTCCTGTGTATCTGGTCAAGCATCCGAGTATGAGCTTTCTCTTATTGGGTCAAACTACGGTCTTCTTGGCACTGCTCAAGTACAGAGCATCCGCAAGCATGACAGCTACGATGAAGCTACGTTTGCAAACAACCTGGCAATTGTGACAGTTGAAGACGTGTTTTCTCTGGGAGGTAAAATGCGAGGCATTATTGCTGACTACCCTGCAGCATGGATAAACAGATACTTGGTTGCCAGTTCGCTGTCCTCTACCAACCCGGTGACTCCAGCAGAGCCGCAGGTTGTTTCTGTTCCCAACTCCAACTCTGCACTGTGTGCTTCTTATTCACCTTTGTTTGCAGCCAACCAAGATGATTATTTGTGCATGGATAACACCATTGCTTCTCCTGAATATTCAAACTGCGTTACCGGCTATAACGCGGTTGTCGGCGTAGTCAACAGAAACCTTGATTTTGCCGCGCTGTACAGTTTTAGTGTCAGCGCCGAATCCAATGGTCTAAGTTCAAGCGGAAATACAGTGCTTAGCTACTACACGTTTTTGCGCAACTACATACCGTGGATTGAAAGCGTCACTGGCAAAGACAGCGTAGGCGTGATGCCTGTAACTGCCGCTGGATACACACTCCCTAATACACCAATCACATATGCAGCTGTTCCCGCAAGTCCTGCTGGCGGTGGATATGTTGCCCTAGATGGGCTTAATATAAATGACGCAAACTGTGGCGCACTTGGTTCTGGTAACACACAGCCTTTGGCGAAAGCACTAGGCGACGGCACAGAGAATGGTCCTGTGGAAATTGTGTACTCTACGGAGATTATCTCTACCACAGTATATGAAACAGAAACTGAGATGGTATCTGCTGAAACAACCAATGTTATATCTACCACAACAACTGAAACGTCAACAACTACGTCCACCATTGTGACTACGTCAACTGAAGTTATAACATCAACGAGTGTCCTAGAAACGACGCAAACAGTCGTTCAGGACCAGAATGGCAACGGTTCACCTAATCCTGCTGATAACAACAACATTGTTATTAACCTTAATAATGATCAGCCAAACAACGGCGGCATTGGTCAAACGGTTACAGTGACAGCTACAGCCACGGCAACATTGTCGGGATTTACCACTGTGACCCAGACCTCTGTTCAGACCGTCACTGCTTCTGTGTTTATATCCGAATCGGCGGTTCCTGGTGACAATACAATCATTGTAACGGCATCAATTGTAACAGCTCCGCCAGCCATTACTGAAACAGTGACCACTGTGTCGACTGAAATAGTGAGCAGCATATACGTTGTTACAGCAATCCCTGCTGGAGACCATAAGCCCATAATTAATGAAACTGTCGTTTCTACAGTGACCGAGTATGTAGAGCCATCCGCAACGCAGCCCGTTTCTGAAGAATCTCTGAAAGAAAGCTCAAGCGTGATAAATGTTGGTGCATCCGAAAACATCAGCAGCAGCAACACCACGGTCGAGGCTGACAAGCATGATTCCAAGCTGTCACCGGGAATAATTGCTGCAATAATTGCTGCTGCACTGCTGGTGCTTGCATTGCTAGGGTACTATATCTGGAGAAAACGCAAGAATGCAAACAAAGAAGATATTCCACGCGTAGAGAGGTGGATGTTTGAACAGAATAATGCAAGATATTCCAAAGCATCGTCTTTTACAAGATATGCAAGGAATTACTAAGCATGCCTTTTTTTTGACTTTAAGTTTCTGTCCGCTAACACTGCTACTACACTTTCAATAAACTTTGAATTGATATTCTGCATTAACGAAATCCAATGTTTAAAAAAGGTTTTTTTTTGTATCCCATTGCCCTTTCCGTGCCAAATTAAATAATTGCAAAGGACAAAGGAATGGCTGAACGTGATCAATGAAATGCAATAAAAAAACAATTTTCTGGTTATTGTCCTTGGTTTGTCTTTTTTAATGCAAGTGCATTTATTTCATGGCGGCATAAGAAAAAAAAAGCAAAACCATTCCTTTGACGCTCATGTTGGTTTTCATCTCCACACCATGTGTCTTGCTTCTTTGGTTTTTTTCTTTGTTCTTTGTTCTTTAAGACAATTTAGTGTCCAGTAAAACGTCTATTACTCCGATATGGATATCCCTTTTTTACTTTTACAACATGTTTCTTGTTTTATTGCTTTGTTTGTATTCAACTACTTTTGCTATAATATAAAGGATTGTACGTATCCTGAAATAAATCATTGCACTACCCGCACAAACCTCTCAAAAATAAACCATTCTACTCTGTTTTTCTTTTCCTTTCATTAGTTTTATTACTCTTGCATTATTTTTTTTATTATTCTACAGCACACTTTCTTTACTCTCTCAACTAAAATATATTTTTTTGCACAAGATTATTTCAGTTACAACTCAAGTGCTACTTTATCAACAAGAACCTGCATAAATCATATTTTTATAAAAATGAAACTGACCAAGGGGTTTCTGACACTGACAGCCGGCTTGTCAGTTTGTCATGCTACTGAACTATACAAGCGTATCAGCACGCAAGACATGGATAGCTTTAAGGGAGCCCTGCTTCTCAAGAATGGTCAGCAAACGTCATGCGAGATTGCTCTGATGCGTGACACTCAGGGATTTGTCTCTGCCAACTGCCTTGATTACACGGACGACTCGGCAAAGACCGTTGATATGAACACAAAGTATGAAGTGGCTATATCTGCGGGCAACGACGGAACATACGGGGCGTTTAAAATAACCAAGATTACGCCCAACCCTGGATATGACCCGGCGTCATTTGCAAACAACCTGGCTGTAATACAGTTTGAAAACGGCGGCCGAACCCAGTTTACCAACTATGTAGCATCGTGGAGACCCGACTGGAAAGATCTTTACTATACTCGTCGCACTCTCTTTAACTCAGGTAATGGCGGGTGGAATGCTCCTATTATTACTGCATACAGCTCCTCGTCTGACTCGTCAAGCTGCAGCCAGGCAAACAAACTCTTTAGCTCTAACCAGGACGACTTTTTGTGCAACCAGCTTTCCGTTACGTCAATCTACAACTCGTCTTGCGAAATACCCTATGGTTCAGTCTATGGCGTCAACGATCCCAACATAGCTATAGCTGCGCTCTACAGTCACAGCGCTGTGTACGGAGAAAACAATTTCTGCGGAAACAGCAAAGTGTATAACTACTACACAGTGTTGGCCAAGTATATGCGGTGGGCTATGGACGTTGTCGGAAAAGCCACACCGGTGTATCATTCAAACGCTACAGATTACAAAGAACCATCTGATCCCAACTACTCTATGAGCAATCCCTCATCGGCAGATACCGACGGAGTAACAGTAGTCGGAGGAGACGTGTATAATTTAAAGACTAGAAACGCTGTAGTGCCAAGTGCATCGGAGCAAAGTGATATTCCAGATGAAACCCAAAGCAGCACACCTTCGTCAGAGCCATCCTCTGACAATGATGATTCCAAGGGTATTTCTACGGGTGCCATATTGGGAATTGTGTTTGGTCTTTTGGCATTGCTGACGCTGATTGGCTTGTTTGCAAGAAAGAAGCTGCGCCAAAACAACATTGACCTTTCTTCTCGTGTTTATCGCTGGCTATTTAATCGTGAAAACAATATCAACGCTTACGAGAATGGCGGAGCGCTACGCCCGCCTTCTTACATTACTAATGTTAATGACCCGGAACCGGTAGAAAAGGCCAATATTGACTTGTATGATCCAAGAAGCAGTGACTATTCCAAGTACAATGTTGATCACAAACGATACTATTAAACATAGTTGAATTGTTTCAACAGATTTATTCTTTACTTGTTTTTTTTCTTTATTTTTCCGATTGAACTAGTATATTTCTATATCATATAAAATATCCATTTTAGTCATGTGAATAATTCTCTTTTCAAGAGTAGTTCATGTTGCTTACTAAAGAAATAATAAAGAGAATAGCTTTTCTAGGAGTGTTTATTGTTTGTAACAAAATAAAATATAACAGTACGATATACGTATGCGAAAAGAGTTAAGAAGAGAACAGGAGCACTACGTGCGAGTGGCAATAGAAATATAAAGAAAGAGTAAACAGGTTAATCAGATCATATCAAATAATTAACAATTTTCAATAATGGATTTCCCAGCAAATGGCTTAGGAAAATTTTTATTTGAAAAAGAAGTAGTCCCAAAAACAATATCCAAGCGGCCGCAGCTTTACCTGCATTCCAGACTTTACATTGCCCCGAGCCATTGCTTGTCTTTGAAAAGTGGTGTATCTTTGTCCATTAATTATGCAACAACGCAAATGGTGTGTAATAAAAGGCCAGCATAATAAAAAACAATAAAAAAAATTGGGCCGCAACCATGACTTTTGTGAAAATGCCAAGCAATTGAACTTCTTTAAAATTTCAATTGTGGATATTGGCCAATGAAATTTGCTTTCTTACCCCAACTTGACAAGTCTTTATGCCAAACTTAACAATTTTGATGCCACAAGGAAAAATTGTTTGATGAAGATGGGGATCCATCCATTAATTTCATTATAAAAAGGAGTGCCAATAAACAAATAGGTGCATTAGTATTAAAAATAAATTAGAAAAAAAAAAATTTCTTTTGCAATTAATTTAAATACTAAAAGAAAAGATACTCCTTTGAAATTATCTTGGCACAAATACAAGAAAATGTAGAAAAAATTTTTTTATACAGAATTGTGCCTCATCCTATCTATGGTGTAGGGATGCTATATAAACTGCATTTTATAGCCTTGTTTTTGAACAATTGCTTACTTTCCGATTATTTTAAAATTATTCAATAAAATCCTACAGAAACTAGGCAGAAATTTTAAAGCAGAAACATTGAAATTTTTTTGAAAGCCAAATAAATAATAATTTAAATTGAAACATGGATTCAATCAGAAAAAGGATACAAGAGCTTGAAAGAGAAATTTGCGATTTGCAAAACAAATTGGATGAAGTTGGAAGTGAAGCATGGAAGCTTGACAAAAAAACCAAAAAAGTTCTTGAAGATCGGATTACTGTTAAGGATAAAATTTTAAATGACCTCTTAAAAGAAAAAGAAAAGTTAGAAAAAGAGATGAATAATTCAAAACAAAAGCAAGCAAAATCGTTCAATGAAAGAGTTGATGACGTGTCAGAACGCTTAGATGATCTAAAAAGAGAAATAAGTGATGAAATAAAAGATCTTAAAAAAATGTTAGAAGCCATGATATAAAAGGCGGAAAAGGGCAAGGGTAGAGCTTATTACTAAGGATTCAGGGTTTTTTTTTTCAGATATTTCAATAATTTTGTGGTTTTACAAAAGCTAAATAATATATATATATATATGAATAAATAAAAAACAATAAGCAAACCCCCCCCCCCACACACACACACAATTAGAAACAGCGGTTGCTAGTTTTCCAGCACAGGCACAACAATCTTGAGCTTTCCGTTGGGCTTGATAAACGCCTGAGCCCTGTTTCTATCGTAAGTGTCTCTGGGGAGGAAGAAGTTTTTAGCAAACACACGAGACACACCAAGCGGCAGTTTCTCCACAGCGACATGATGGCCCTGCTGCAACCTCGGGTGATGATCCGATGGCACCATATGCCGCATATGCGCGGTTTCTCTAGACGAAATAGACGACGATCTGGTAGACCTAACAGACGGCGACGACCTCATATGGCGCGGCACCCCATGTCTCACGGGCTTTCCATGTTCGCCCATGACGATCATCTGGTCACCGACAAAATCCACGTAAATACGCTGAGCAGATTCCATGACCTTTGGTATAGTGACCGTGTATTCGGAGCGCGACGCAAAATGCGTATGTGCAGGGAAATACTCCGTGGGCTTGGGAACGTCCAGATGGTCGGGCAGGAACTCGTACTCCGGGAATAGACGGAAGTTTTGTTTCTTGAATCGCTCGTTCGGATTGGTGGGTTTCGGACACGAAAGGCAAGGAAGGAACTTGCACCAGGTACAGCAGGGTTCGGCACGCTTGACAAGGACATCGGGCTTGGTGCCCACCGGGATAACCGTCACATGGTGGTGGTGGTGGTGGTCGACGTGGTGGACGGGTGGCGGCGTCGGCGGTCTGTGACAGACCGGTGGCGGCGCATGGCAGACCAACGGCGGAGTAGGCTGTCTGGGCGGCGGACACGGCACACACTCGTCTTCAAACTTGCGCGTAGTAGTCGTCGTCGTAGTGGTGGTGGTAACCTTGACCTTTGTTTCTTCTTCCTGATCGCGACACCCATAAGCGTTGGTAAACAGCGGTTGCGGCCGATTATATCCAGAGAAATGCGCCTGCGCCTCTGCATGCATCCGCGACTGCTGGCCACCGTGCATCTGTCTATGGGCGTCAAACACCTGGCCGACGTTTTCCTCTCTCAGCTGCACATGGCCATGCGGCACACACTCGTTGTTGCTAAACGGTCTGCCATAAAACGCATCCTCAGTGTTACGCGACGATCTCCACTTGTTATCTGCTGCCATCCGTAGCATCTCCGAATCCATATTGGCAAACCCAAACGACGCGTCACCAACCATAGTGGTAGCCGACCGTGCTCTTACCCGTCCATTGCCAAACGCCGAATCGCTCGTCGATTCCTCCGTCCTCGCCCGATACCCTTCGTTATGCACAGCAGTCGACGCCGACGACGTGCACGAGGTTTCGCGCTCATGGCAGCAATGGTGGCAGCAGCATCCGCGGTGCACTCCACGACAGACCACGCGGTGCTCGTGGTGACAGATTTCCGTGCCTCTACGTACGTATTCTTCGCAGATTTCGCAGCCGGCCACGTACGCAAAGTGTTTGTGCGACGTGGTTTGTCCACTAAAAGACGACCGTCGCATGGCTTGCTGTCCGTCGCTGGAGCAGAACATCGGTTTGGGCATTGCGGGTGCTGCAAAGATGCCGCTGCGGTTGTCTTGCCGGAACTCGTTGAGGAACGCGTTGCTTGACCGCCGGTTGAACACGTCGTGGTGGAAGGCGCTCATGATGTGCAAAAAAAGAAAAAAAAAATAATAATGATGTGAACCAGCGACCAAGAAATAAACAAAACAAACAAATAGATAGATAAAATGCAAAGAGAAAGGACTTTATTTACTTCTGGTGGTGAAAAGGAAAAATCAATAAAATGTTTACTGCTCGACCGTTTGGAAAGCAGAAAGAAAAAGGGAGAAACAAGAAAATAACTTGTTGCCAAAGCAGGGTTTTCGGTTTGTTGTTGTTTTTTTTTTTTTTTCTTTTTGATCACTCTAGCACTATACGTCTCAGGAATACTGCCAGGCAGAGTTTAAAAACAGCTTTGTCTCAACATTTGAATTGAATCGCAGACCTGCTATTTCCCACAGAAACCATGGATATAGTGTGCTGATTTGATCACAAAAGCTTGATTTTTTGACCAATTTATCATCATTGATTTTTTTTAGCTTGACGTCACCTGATGCGATATTTTTTTTTCCTACTGTTTGGTAGTTTTTTTTTTTTTTTTTTTGGCCGCCATGCAGGGGGTTATCGGAATATTCAGGGTATCCAGGATCCAGAGATACTCATGTTTTTAGTCATAGCGCACAGGTTGTGGATAACCAGCTCTTGTTGCTGCTGATTCTTGCCAATGAGTTTTTTTTTTTCCACTTGGCTGCAGCTTGAAGAGTCTGTTTGTCTTTTGTGCCGTTGTGCATTTTTTGGCCTTTGAGCGCTTTCCTTTCTTATTCCAACCCAGCAGGAAACAAGGTTTGCACTTGATTTCTTCCGTTTTTGGCCTGGATCTGCTACCACGCACAAAAACCTGCATTTTTCTTGCACCAAAACGTTGGGAAAACAAACAAAAAACGTAATTTTTTTCCTGCAAAGTGTGGACATGTCGCACCCCTCCTATTTATTTCCATTGTTTTTTTTCTTTTTTTCTTCATTTTTTTACTACTTGGAAAAGGGGAAAGCTGGCTAATTTACCAATTTGTAATTATTTTTTTTATTCTTTTTTACTGCGACAACAAGCCAAGCTTCAATTCCCGGCACATGGCAGACGTCTACGCGACGGCGACGGCGACGGCGACGGCGACGGCGACGGCGACGGCGACGGCGACGGTCACCGGCACTGTATCAGCCTTGCTAAACACCGGTATTCCAACCCTCGCCAGCCATCTACTACGCCGAGACGACGACGACGACGACGACGATGTGAACACCTCGACGTTGTCTGAAATCAACATCAACCTTTCGTTTATCTTTGACTGGGGCAACGCGCCCGGTACTGGCCCCTATTTTAGTGCCAACAACATCGATGCAGCCACGCAAATAACCACAGCAGCACTTATGGGCGGCGCCTGTCTGATAGTGTTCTCAATGCTGCGGCTCCGCTGGCCCGAGCTCTACTCCCACCGGCTGCGACTGCGCCATATGCGACCGTCCAACATCCCCAGGACCCTGTTTGGCTGGTTCTACCCGGTAATCACCATGAGCGACAGACACGTGTTGGAAACCATCGGATTGGACGCGCTGTTGTTCTTACGCGCCTACCGCATGTTTATATATATGTTTGGCATGATGTCGGTGTTCGGTATGCTGGTACTGTACCCGGTGAACTTTTTCTGGGCAAAAGAAACAGATACCACTGGATTAAAACACACGATATTTGATTCGCCCTTGGCTCGAGTGGAGGATTTGAACGGCAGATACTCCATCGCACACGTCTTTTTGGCGTATGTGTTTGCTGCCATCTTGTTCTTCTACATCGACAGGTTTGCCCTGCATACCATTACGATGCGCTGGCATTACTTGCTGCTAACCAGACGCTCAGGCACGTCGCGCACGCTGATGGTGACGCATCTGCCCAGGGAACTGAGGTCAGAAGTGGCGCTCAGGCGGTTTGTGGCTGGTATGCAGGTCGGCCAGGTCGAAGCCGTGCATGTGGCGCCGATGAGCAACCGGCTGGACAGGGCGCTGAAAGACCGCGCAAACGCTCTGCAGAAGCTGGAAAGCGCCTATGCGGAGCTGCTGGGCAACCCGTGCCGCGCACGCTCGTACGACCCGCTGTTGCTCAAGCGACTGGCACTGACAGACACTGCCGAGGCGCGGGCCCTGGAACGCCGGTTATTGCGGCGCTGGGCACGACGTCGTGGAACACACAGCAATGGAGACAAGGGCGATAGCAAAGCACGCGGAAAACCGGTGTCCAGACCATTGGCCACGATACGGGCGGCCCGGCAGCCACAGACGTTATGGGACAAAATGTGGCCGTTCGTGCGCGTGGATGCCATCGACCACTGGCGCCAGCAGCTGTTTGCCATGGACAGGCAGCTGCACACGGCCCGTGAA
Source organism: Coemansia sp. RSA 1721 (assembly GCA_027578855.1). Lineage (NCBI taxonomy): Eukaryota > Fungi > Kickxellomycota > Kickxellomycetes > Kickxellales > Kickxellaceae > Coemansia > Coemansia sp. RSA 1721. The sequence continues at coordinate 17,804 of JANBTK010000054.1, forward strand.
GCGTTCTATGCCTCCGAGGCAGGCACTGTTGCGTTTGTCACAATGCGGCGCCCCGTGGATGCCCACGTGCTAAGCCAGCTCAGCGTGCATGCCCGCCCCGATACGTGCAAGCTGCGCATGGCGCCGGAAGCGCGCTCGGTGGTGTGGGCCAACGCCGGCAAGCCGTTCTCGAAGAAAATGCTGCGCTACATCTGGGGGCTCTTGATGACCGTGGCTTTGCTTCTCCTGTGGTGCGTGCCGGTGGTGCTGATCTCCACGCTGATCTCGCTTCGTTTCTTGGTGACCAGGGCGCCCGGGCTGGCCAACGTGGTCGAAAACAACAAGTTTGTGCGCTCGCTGCTGAGCTACACGCTGCCGTCGCTGATCCTGACCATCTTCACCACGATCCTGCCCCGGCTGCTGTGGGGCTTTGTTCTGACCGGCGGCGACCGCACTTTTGCCGTCGCGGACAAAAACATGTTTATCAGGCATCTGTATTTCCTGGTGATCTACATCGTGGTGATCTTCGGCATGTCCGGCTCCGTCTGGTCGTCCGTCTACGACCTGTTTACGGATTTCGGCGATTTCTGGTCGCGCCTCGTGCTGGTGCTGCCGCAAATGGCGTCGTGGTACGTCGTCTACGTGATGCTGTACGGCGCCGGCTACCAGGTGCTCAAGCTCCTGCATCTCAAGTCGGTCTGTCGCTTCCTGTTCCTCCAGGCCAAGGCCCACACGCCCCGCGACTACATGAAGGCGATTTCGCCGGTGTTCATCGACTGGGGCACGTTCCAGCCCTACACGCTGCTGTTTTTCTTCATCGGCGTGCTGTACGCGCATCTGCAGCCGCTGCTGCTGCCAATGACCGTGCTCTACTACATAGTGGGGCTGTTTGTCATGAAGTACATGTGCGTTTACGCCTGGTACTTCAGACAGCAGACGGCAGGCGCCATCTGGCCAGTGGTGTTTCGGCGGCTGTCGCTGTTTGTGCTGCTGTACCAGGCGCTGACCACCGCGGTGTTTGCGTCCAACGACAACCACTGGTTCGTCGCCCCCATGGTGGTGCTGATGCTGTTTACCTGGTACTACTTCTGGGTGAGGTGCAGGTATTTGCGCGCCCTGGCCGCGTCGCCGCCGCTGCAGCTGATGCGCGAGGCCGACCGAAGACGCGAGATCGGGCAGGCGAAGGAGACGAAATGCAAGCCAATCGCTTCGCCTATTCCCGATGATATGGGCCCCGCGCACCCTCCCGAACAGGTCTGCGCCCAGCGCATAGCCGCAATGACCGCCGACCACGCGTCCACCGATGCGCTGCACGAGTCGCGCTGCGACTACAACGACCAAGCCCTCGTCTCCGTGCCACACTCCGCGCCGCCCCTGACATGCGCCCGCATCTTCTCCCTGCTCACCAAGGCCCTGATGCATCCTATTCAGGCGCTCATAAGCTCCGTGTCCTTCGCTTTGGTCTGGATGCAGGGCGACCCTGCCGCTCCGCTATGGGCGTTCATCGACGACTACGCGTTCCCCGAGCGTATAGACCCTTTGGCAAGGCCGGCCGGCCGTTCCGCGCACGACTATTCGCAGGCCAAGCAGCAGCCCGGGTCTGTGGTGGACATCGCCAAGGCGGCCGCGAGAAATATCCCGAATGGTCTCCGTGGCATTGCCGGCGAGTTTTTCATGGAGTTCAGTATCCCGCGTGCACACCTCGACAGCTCGGTGGTCAGCTACCCACAGGCGACCAACACCGAGGCTGCGTTTGTATCTGAGCGCGCAACAAAGAGGCTGGACGACGAGAAGCTGGATGAAATCCAGGAAGAAGGCTTGGGCGATTCAGCAAGTGCGGATGGCGATTCAGCAAGTGCGGACGGCGATTCGGATGGGCTGGAGCGGCAGTCGAGCAGAGACACGGTCGACATGCAGTTTTGTTTGGCGCCAGCCACCGGGCTTCCTTCTACTTTCGTAGCCCGCATCCACCCCATGTCTTCTCCAGACCACCCGCCACCGCCAGGGCGAAGCCATTTGCACCGCGCCACCACATACGTGCCCAGGGTCGATCCGCAAACCGGCAAAATCGTCGCCATGCTGTACCAGGCATCTTCGGCCGAACTTCCACATGGCACTCGTACCAACCGCAAATACACGGATTTCTCGCAGCCCAACCAGTCATACGTTAAGGGCGTGCTTGATTCGACGCAGTTCAGCTACTTGCACCCGGGACTCTACGGCGATTTGCCATCGCTGTGGCTGCCGGTCCAGAATCTCCGCAAGCGCAAGGAGCTCAAGAGAACCGGCAGACAAAGGCTGAGAGACGCTAAAGAGGCGCTGGAATCGGCGATAGAAGACAACTTTTTGGGCAAGCAAACCGTCGGCAAGATCCACCAGACATCGCAGGCCATTCGCCAACGCATCGCAAACACTCGTTCCGCACAGCGCCAACCTCGGCAAGGCATGGTTACAAGGAGCTTTAGCCAGATGGATGTACAGCGTAAGATGGAAGACATGTCCGTGGAAAAAAGCTGTTCGCGATGGGGTATTGATCCAAGGGTTATAAGGAGATGGGATCCAAACGGGTTCCATGACAGCTGTAAGCGTATGCAAATGGAAACCGACATTGCGGTGTCGTCGGTGAATTCGACGGCTCTGGAAACTGACGAGGATTTGGGTTCGCTTGATCAGATGTCTGCTAGTGAGTCGGACAACAGCGATACGGAGAGCTCTGTTGCTATGCGTGCGGTTGAAGAAGGCGGTGCTGGGCAGAATCGCAGTGCATAAGTGACGCTGTGTGTGTGTGTGTGTGTGTTTTTTTTTATTCTCGGATTATATTTGGTTTTATAGAAAAACTAATAAATAAGAAAAAAAGCAATTGGCGATTCTTCAAGATTCCACTCTTAAAAGTTGGTGGATTTGTTTCTCTGAATATCATCATCCCCCTTGGGGTCACGCACGCGAATCTTTTTTTTTTTGTTAATGGAAATCATACAAGCCCTACCCCATATATACAGATGTGTATTTTATACTTTTTTTTCTTTTAAACCAAGTAGGATTTTTTTTATTCATTTTGCGTTTCTACTTGCAATGTCAATTGCGCATCGGAAAAATAAAAAAAAAAAGCAAATGAGCTCATTACAAGAACTACTCTGCTTTGTATAATAGAATCATTTGCTTACAACGAGCGGGGGAAGAAGGTGGAGGATACTCTTGGCCTTTTTTTTGTATTTCTCTTCTATTTGACTTATTCGACTTTTTTTATAAATAAAAATATGTGCTCTATCCTTTTGTACGCGAGCCCTTTTATTTTATTTTATTTTTTTACAACTGTTCCATGTCTTTTTTTATATACAAGATGTGAGAGAAAATAAAAGAAAAATATATTCCCTTTATAAACACCAGGATGCGGTAGCTTCAAAACTAACAGCCCCATGTTCACTTGTTTCCTTTCTTTTTCTTCTCTAGTTTTGTGTTTTAGAGTTTACCATTCCATTGTTTGCATTTTCTCTAAACATCATTACTTATTATATTCCACATACACAATCATCGCTTATGAACCCACCGCCGTTACTCTGCAATCCAGCTCGCTGGCCGCCAGGAATAATAGACCGCGTGGTAGTGTTCATCGCACAGGAGCAAAGCACAGAAATCGAGTCGGCCCAATGCACACAGACCCAGACACTCAGTAGCATCCTCAAGGTCTGCCACACGTGGCGAAGCTCTGCACGCCACCACCTATCGCAGCACCTATGTCTGACCGCCAACCGCTGTCTCAGCCGGCAGCACCAGCCACGCATGGCCGCGCCACACACAGCCAAGCTCAAAACATCACTTGCCAGTATCGTCAGCGGCGACTTTCTATCCACTCATCTACACCCAACAACCGTGTACCCAAGAGTCTCCGCCCTGTGCATCAACATTACGAGTCCCGGACCCAAAGACCCGGCACAACCCGTAGCTGACGACACGGAAATCCAGCACAACACCATCCAAGTTTACAAATACCTCATGGGGCTGTTCCCCAACGTCAGCAAGCTATGCTTCGAGGCTTATCCGCAGAGATCCTCGCTATGGACTTTGCTCACAAGCTCGCTATATAGTAAACTAGCGCTACACGTACAACGCCACAACCACAGACGCATGTTGCCTGGAAACACATCGACGTTTGTCTCCCACGGAATCTCGCTTTCGTCGCACCACTCGCCGGTGGTACTCGGCGGCCTAACAGCAATAACCATTGGAATGGTCACTTTGAGCGAAGACGGCGTCATAGAGGCTGTCCACCGCAACGCATCGACGCTGCGCAGTCTCAGTATCCGCTATTCGCGGTCACCACAGGTACTCGGCCTTGTAGAAACAAACGACGGCCAGCCGGTAATCTACCCGCAGCTGGAATCCCTGGTCTTCGGTATCTACACCGGCGTCGCCATCCCCAACCGCAACACATGTTGGTTCCAGCCGTTCCCCAAGCTACAGCTCATTTCAATCCCCGGCGTCTACCCGTTTGCCAACACTGTGCTTTTGGACAATGCTAGAAAATCATACAAGTCTGTTAGCTTGGCAGTCAGCAGCCATTTGTTGGATTCTTTCAAAGACACAGAGTTTTTCGATATTGGAAATGCGTTTGTGGGACTGCAGCATCTGGATGTGCATGTATTGCCGGTCGATGATCCGTTTTTGTTTGCTGGTACACTGGTCGACGACGGACTGCAGCCAAGAAACGTTTCCACGTGCGTCGACCTTGTGCTCGGTGCTAGCGCCGACGGCGTACCCAGCATTCGGCTGGACCTAGGCAGCGCGCTAGACATTGGCGATTTCATCAGACGCGTTGAACAGACAACAGAGTCGCACACCAAGATGCGTACGTTGGATCTGGGATCCACCAGGCTCAGTTTGCGTCAAGTCAAGGCTCTGTTATCTGCACTCCCAGGGCTTTCCACCCTGAAATACACGGCTTCCGAAACCCTGGATGACGAACAAGCGTGGGCCACTTCCAAAGTATCGGTATCAGAGATCACAGTTGACATGAAATGCACCGGAGTTCCAAACTACATCAAGGCTAGGTACCTGGCGTTATTAGGCGCTGATCTAACATTGCTGATGCGCATTAACGTTGTTGGACAGACCAACCACGGTGATGAGCTTTTGGACACATACAATGACTTTATCAACGAGGAATCTGAATTTTTCAAAACCCCGCAAACCGATCATCTGCATGCGTGCTCACTTGTAAAGTACAGAAAACGACTAATTGATGCAGATTACCTCTACGCAGATTTGCTTATTTAGTTTTTTTTTTTCTCAAAGAAATTGGTTAAAAGAAATAGTTGTCTTTTTTTAATTGCTTTTAAATAAAAATTAAAGAAACATTGCCTTCTTTTTTTTGTATTTTAATTAAAAAAAATAAAGAAACCTCTCGTGTATAAAAGAAATTTTTTAAAGGAAGATTCGTACTAAAGGTTTCTTTGATGTTCACAGAACACAAAGGTTGAGCGTACCCTTTTTGTTCTAGTTTATAAAATAAAATAAAAAAATAGAGAAACCTGCTCATACTTCAAACATAAAACGCTTGAAATATAAAACTGTTTCTTACCAATACCTCTCTTCTCTTAAAACTTTATATATATATATATATTTCTGCAATATTATAATTTGTAAAACACTTGTCTATATTTTAACTTTTTATTTAGTTATTTATTTATTTATTTATTTATTTTTGTGCTGTAACACCACGTCGTCAAATAATGCATTATACGCCCGAAAACTCAAAACTGATTGACGAGCGCTCAAAGCCCTTCAGGGTATGTATATTTATCTGCTATTACACCAGCTAGTTGGTTAAGTAAAAAATAAATAAATAAATAGCTCAACTTGGTAACATCGCACAAACACAATTTTCATTCCATTGTAGCACGTCGACTTTCGACTTGAAGGAGCCGCCGCATTGGTAAATATGCAGCTATTTGACAATGCCACCATCAACGGAGCAATCCTCCACGTCAACCAGACAACCAAGGCAGTGGAACTAACCCAAACTTTGACTACTTCCAGAAACCAAACGCTCGAATCTCTGTTGACCGCAGATTCCTGTCGGTTCTACGTACTAACCATAACCCATTTTAAAGGTTTAAAGCGTGTTGATTCCATAGTTTTTGTGTTTTGGAACCCAGAAAATGCAGATATTTGCCAACGCAGCTTGTATCAAAAGGCTTTCTTTGAGGTTGTAAACCAAATTCGTCACTGCGACTGCGTACTGGAAATTAATCACAAGAGTGAGTTTAACAAGGATTTCATACTGGAGAAAATCCGGTCTAACCAATCACTCAAGTTTCTGACAAACTGAGTGATATTGCAACGGACATTACATACACAAAATTCCAACTTCCATCAAATTGCGCTAGTTTTTTCATGTATCATTTTTGATTTTATCTGGTCGTTGTTTCAATATTTTTATTTGTTTTTATTTACCGAGGAAATGCGCAATTAATTACAGTTTTGCTAATCCCAGCATTGTGTGTGCATATTAAAGAAAAAAATGCAGTCAATGTCTTACATTACCAGGAATGCGAGAAGTAAATCCACACCACAGCACATTAGGGACATGTAATATTAATTTTGTTCCGGGGTTCTACCCAACAACTGGAGATCATGAATATCATCTAATATGCAGTTCGCTGTTCATTTTTGCTAATTTTTTTATTTGAACATTGACAAAAAAAAAAAGCAAAGTCCAAATTAAAACATGTCTGAATAAAATTCATGTATTGCATGCATATAAATATTAACGAGAAAGATAAAGAAAAAAAAACGGCCAAGATAAAAAATTGTCTGTGCTGTCATGCAAAGATGCAGAACACGCAATAAACACTATATACACTGCGGAACAAAACATGCATGTATGATTTAAAACATTACATTTTGATATACGAAATAAAGGAGGAAAGGAGTAAAAGAAAAAAATCCTTGCAAACAAGGCGCACAGATTTACTCTGACAAGAAGCACCTCAGTTTTTTTTATTTGGATGATGGATTGTCTTCTTGCATGCATAAAATAATGAGCGATTTCTCTTATTTTTTTTTGGTGATCGTTTTTTCGTATTATCTTTTTTATTTCTACTCTGTGATTGCTTTCTCCAGCCAAACCTTATGTAAAAGCAACAAAAAAATGTGTGCGTGTTTTACAAAGCACATCAATCATTTTAAAGGATTGTAGAATTTTCCAAGTGGATTCGCTATTAATAAAAAAAGGGAATAAAAAAGTTGACGATCAGCCAATAAATAAAGTGGGCATCACTTTTATTTTCTGCATAATTAAACAATGCGCTTAAAAATGTCGCAAAAATGTGTCCCGAAAAAAAATGGACACCGCTCCAGGGTCTTCAGGAGAAAAAAAACTTATAAAGCTTTGCAAACAAAAAAAAAAAAACCAAAAATGTGTGGATGATTCCAAAATAAACCTCATACCAAGAGAGCTTGGAATTTGTATAAAAGAATGGCTGCTGGCTTGTTTGGTAAGAATTCATTTATCCAAAACGCTGGCTTTTAAACATAGCAATAATTTCTTCTACGCTTTAATTTTTTTTGTTTTTTACTTTTTTTTTTTACACGAAGGGTTATTTTTTTTCAAACACAGTTATTTTTTTTTCACTCACTAACAAACACAACAACATAAAAAAAATGCTTAGCCACCCGCCAAACACCTACGAACAGCATCTGCCACCAATGCCCTCTTTCGGCAGACGGTCAAGCATATCGAGTTCGCTCATCTACAACACATCGAGCTACAAGTATGCGATATTCGACATTGAAAAGAACTGCAGCGAGCTATATGCCCCAAGAAACATCTACTACGACGACTTTACTTCTTTCCGCTCGTTTCTTCCAGTAACCACTTGCTGCTACGCCGTCTACCGACTGACTTTTGTCATGGACATGCGGCCCCGTACCGTCGTTATTTTCTGCACATGGCTGCCGCCAGATGCATCGGAGATTGAAAAGCACCGGTATCTGACACACGCCAACAGTACCATGAAGCAGCTCAGCCATTATGACTTCCATTTTGTCTGCAGCGAGTGGAAAGAACTGCAGCTTGCCAATGCTATTTCCAGAGTGACAAAGCTGCTCAAGGCAGAGTAATTCCATCTTTTGCGCAAATTTGCAATGTTTTGTTTTCGTGCTACAGAAAAAGGCCGTATCAGGTTTTTATGTAGTCTTGTTCAGCAAAGTTATCACTTTGTTTGTGAAACGCAACCTTAAAATGCGATAGATAAAAAAAAGGGACTCAAGAATGCTGGTATCACGCACATTGAAATCTTTTTTTTATCTAGTATCCGGCGCATCTATACATATTTTTTACACATCTTTTTACTCCTGTTAATAAACTTTCTTTACGAATTTTTTTTCGCCTCAAAACGCAAACCTTAATTGTGAAAAGCAACAGCGGCACGCCTTGTTTTCCTCTTTTTGCGAGGAAAAAATCAAAAAAAAGGTTCCGGCACTCGGTACCTTGGTGTTTTTTTATTTTGGGGTGAAGTATGAAATTCTACGATTTCAAGGAAAGATGGTGGGATAAGCTATCGGGCGAGCGCCGTTTTGGAAACGCACACACACACACACACACGCACACACAAAAAAAACAAGTTTATTGATTCGGACACCAGCATGCGCCGCCATTGATTAAATCATGCAACTTCTGGATCATCAATCTGCAACTTGTTTTTTTTTTTTGTCTCTTTTCAATTTCAGCAAACAATGGATGTGGCGAGGAAAAGGGTACAACAATCAGAAAAAAGGGATGTGAGCGTATTCATGGCATGTGCTACCCTATCTATCCCCTGTGCCCCCCCTTTTTATTTCTGTCTTGTGCCTGTTCGTCCCGCCCAAATTCTTTTTACTCCTATTTTTATTTAGTTGCACCAAAAACTGGTTCACCCACATACTGAACCAATACAAAAAAAATAAACTCCATATACCCGGTTTTGCGCAAAACCTTTTATTTTTTTTATTCTTGTCATTATAGCCATGCATATCAACGATCTCAATGAACCGATACTCCAGCGAATACTAAACACGGCGCATTACACAGCCACCAGCCAATCGCCGCGTCTTCATATGCTCCGACAACTCCTACTACTATCTTCAGTGTGTAGACTGTGGCGACGCCTAGTCAGCGTGCATTTGCAGTCGACGGTAATTATGGAGTACAGGCCAAAACGCAACAACGGGACAACTCAGGTTTCCATCCAGGACAGGCGCAAGACCGCGGTGTCTAATAGCAGTAGCGTGTGGCCGACCAGGACATGGTCCATCAAGGGCAACGGTGCTAAAAACGGATCCACGGATGCCAAACTAAAACCCAGATACCAGTCAAAGTCTTTGGCGGTCTCCGAATGGGCTACCAACTTGGCTGTTATGCCGGGACAGGCTGCTGCAAAGCAGGCAACGGTGCTTCGGATCCAGGCGTTTGTCAACGCTCCCGATTACGCCGACTTTGTCGGTACCATGGAAGCTGCTGGGTTTGACAAGCAAAGCTGGGACAAAATCGCAACCATTGAATTCGTCGATTTCGCGACAATCCACGCGATGCAAGGCACAGCAGCAGCAGCGGCAGCAGCAACAGCAACAGCATTAGCATCAGCAGGCTCGCCTTCACCGCCGCGTCTTGCGTCCATACACGAGCCGTCGTTTGAAAATGCAGCTTCGTTTCTCACCAAGCACGTGCCCAATGTACGGGAAATCGCCAGCACAGCCTGGGACATCAGCGCAGCCAACAAATGCCTGGCCACCCACCTAGTCAAGCAGTACAGCCAGCAGCTACATATCTGGGCCATCCAAACACTACCGGCCCTTATATCAGCCAGCCATCCAAAAGTGACCTCCAGCCTGACTGTTCTGCAAATCCAGACCAGCCAACTACAGATGCTTGGCCCAAACTCGGTCCCGGCCGCGCAACTGCAAGTGCTCAAGCTCCACGACGCAGATCCGTTTTTTGCCTGGACGCCGTTTGCGGGCAGTTCGGACGATTCCACAACACTAAAGTTTTCTTCGCTTTATTCGCTGACCATCGACTACGAAAAGGACAACGTGGCCCACGATACCAGCAGAGACGATGCGCTCAGAGGTGGCAAAAATCCTCAGGTCACCATGGGTATAGATGTCCGCAACATACGGTTTCCATCGTTGACCGCGTTGGCTATCCGCAAAGTCCCGTATACCTACACCAGCGCCTGGGCAATGTTTCTGCAGTCGCCGCTTCGCAACCTATACATTGCCGGCAAACACGCTCACGTCAGGTACATCGATCCGAAATTGCTGCTAAACCTCGAAAGCCTGGATATCCATCTTTATCTTACCACACACGCGCAAGGAAAGTTCACCACAATGGTCAAGACATTGCTGACCAGCCAATCGGCAATGCGCAGCGCCTGGATCCGACACTCCGAAGTGTTTCCCATATCAGTACCGGATTCGGTAGGATGGACCGAGTTAAAAGAACTAAACCTTACCGCCTATGTTCCGCCCTCGGCTCTTCTTAACCTAGCGTCGCAGCTACCCCAGCTTACAACGCTTATTGCGCAGAGAATAGCCAAGGACTTGTGTGAGCCAGCGCTTGAAGAATCGACAAAAGTCGATCTAACCAGGCTAAAGCCCCGGTTGGTTGCCAGTACAAGCGTTCGTGAGTTGCAGCTGCATATGGTCGGCGGCGGTCTGCATGTTACCACGCTGCAGAGCATCTGTTATATTTTGTTAAGCATGCCGCTGGTCAAGAGACTGGCGGTCAAGTCTGGGTACTGGCCCAGAATACAGGAGCTAGCAAAGCTGTTTAGCGATTCGCATCCGCGGCTTGGGCACATAGAGCCGGTGCACCAGGTGCCGATGCAGTGCAGGCCTCTGACATTCCAGTAACAAATAAAAACAAACCGGCGTCATGTTCAACACCATTTTTTTGCTTTGTTAATAATTCAACACACGAAAAACAAAACTAATATGCTCTAGTTCCGGCTATCGGACTCGCTTACAATGTGAGTAAACAAACTATTTGGGTCAGCCAGCAGATTTCCAGGGGCATCGTACTCCGCGACCTCGCCGCCATCAATAACAAGGATCTTATCGCTGTCAATAATAGTGTTTGGACGATGGGCAATCGTAAGCACCGTGCAGTCTCTGAACCGCTCACGTATAGACTGCTGAACAATATTATCGGTAATGTTATCGATGGCAGCCGTCGCCTCATCCAAAACCAAAACCTTCGCCCGCTTAAGCAACGCGCGTGCCAGACACACCAGCTGTCTCTGGCCCACACTAAAGTTGCTTCCGCCCTGAGCCACCTCCAAGTCCAGGCCCTGGTCCCTGGACCTGATAAACTCTGCCAAACGAGCGTGCGCCAGAGCCTGCCAGATTTCCAAATCGCCATGGACGCCCAGCGGATCGACGTTTTCTCTGATGGTGCCGGCAAACAGAACTGGATCCTGCGGGATAATCGAGAGCTTGCTCCGGACATCCAGCAGCCCGTATTGCGAGATATCCTGGCCGTCAACAAGGATCTGGCCGGCGGCCGCCTCGATAATCCTAAACAGCGCCAGAGCCAAAGACGACTTTCCAGCCCCCGTACGGCCGACGATGCCGATCTTCTGCATGGGCTCCACGCGGAACGACACGTTTTTCAGCACGCATTCCAATCCCTCCCGGTACTTTGTAGAATAGTTTCTAAACTCCACGCGTCCCTGCGCAGGCCACGACTGCTCCGGGCGACGATGCTCGAGTATTTCTGGCGCCTCTGCAGGCAGATCGGCATACTCGATGACTCTCTCCAGGTTGGTCATTGCGTTTTCTGCCTCCACGTAGCAGCTCAGCGAACTTCCAAGAAGGCCTGTCATGCTCACCGCATACGTGATGGACAGGCCAACTGCGCCGGCATCGGCAATGCCAAAAAAGTGCAGCGTCACCACGGCAAGCATCGTGGTGCCCAAAAGCACAAAATCGCCAAGCGATTCCAAACGCAAGGACAGCCAACGCACGATGCAAATGCTGCTGTACGCAGCACGTACGTTGTTTTCCATGTACTTTTCGTTGTCCGCCACAAACCGCTGCTGCTGGCGATAGGCCCTGATGGACGAGATTCCGCCAATGGTTTCTTGCAGATGCGCGACTATCGGGCTGCGGGTCGAAGCATTGATTCTGGTGATTTCTCTGCTGGTGCTCACATACAGACGCTGGATGTATCTGTAGATAAAGGCAATGGGCACAAGCGCGATAATCAAACCCGGCGTGGCGATTCCAATTACCGATACAGACGAGGCAATGCCGAAGGCCATGCTGAGCAGCGACGACATAGCCCACGGAATCGTGTAGTCGACTGTCAGAACATCCGACGAGAACCTGTTGACTATGCGACCCATCGGCGTTCTGTCAAAGTACTCCATGGGCGAGCGCATCACTCCCTTGAGCATGCTGCAATGCGTTGTTTCCGAGGCCTTGATTGCGCAGTTGGCCTGCAGAATCAACGAGCGCAACGAACCCAGTCCGGCGCCAAGCAGGCCAAGAAGCCCGTATACCGCCAAATAGTACATCACATCTTCCTGCTGCTGGGGGCCTAGAATGTGCTCTGCTGGATCCGCTGGCGGCATTGGCTCCATGCTCTTCTCGTTGTTGCTTGCCCAGTTTTTGAGCCAAAAGTTGGCTGCCACAGAGGCTGCCGAAGCCAGAACCTGGACCATAAAATAGGCCACCACGTTGGTTAGCCCACAGGCCTTGACATATGCCCAGTACACGTTGGTCGTGACCTTTCCTTGCTTGTTGACCTCCTCGGTTATCAGCTGGCCACCGCCGCTGCTGTTTTCCTTCGCATGCGTGTCGCTTTCAGCTCTAAGAACATTTGTCTTGCGTGCCTTGCCAAGCCTATACGGCCTGCTTACAAGCGTAGCAGAGCTAGACGACAAATCCATATCTGCCTCATTCAGCTTGTTTTCAGCAATATACCTGTGCACAAACTTGTAGATATGGTTTTGCCTACTCATGCATTTGCTGTAGCTGCCCTTTTCAACCACACGGCCCTGATCAAGCATGTACACAGAATCGGCTTTTTGCAGATACTGAACAGCGTTGGTCACCAGGATACGCGCGCGACTGCTCAGCAGGCCCAATGGGCCAATAACGTTGCTAAACAAATGTTTGCTCACGTGCGTATCAACAGCAGCCAGCGGGTCGTCCAGGATATAGACATCGGCGCGGGCATAGACCGCACGAGCAAGCGACAGCCTAGCTTTCTGTCCGCCAGACAGATTGATTCCCTTTTCGCCGATTTCTGTCAGATCACCCGCTGGAAGCACATCCAAATCAGGTCTCAACGCACACGCATCTATGACCCGGTGATAAAACTCCGACTCCATTTCATGGCCAAACAAAATGTTGTCACGCAGCGATGCGTTGATTATCCACGGCTGCTGCGATACATAAGCAATGCTTCCTTTTATATCCGCGTTGCCAGATACTCTGGTCATATCGCCAAGAATAGCGGATGCTAGGGATGATTTCCCAGAACCGACTTTGCCAATAACAGCAACCAATTCGTCCTGTCTGCATACCAGATCAATGTTTTTAATCTGGGGCGCACTGTCAGTCAAAAGCCATTTAAATGATGCGTTTTCCATGCTTACCATCACATCGTCGATTGAAGATCCAGCGCTTTCTCTGTCATAGCACTCATGGTTTATGGCTCTAGCATCCACGTCACTGCAGGTCAGGTAATCTTCCAGCCGCTCAAGTGCAACCCGCGCGTTGATCAGACTAGCAATGACCTGCGGCATCTGAACAATAGGCGTCTTAATCATTTCAAACAGCGCCATGGACACAAACACAAGCTTCAGGGTCAACGGTCCGTGCGACGAGTTTCCATAAAGACTGTAGACAGCAAATGACGAAAAAGTAACCATAAACGGTATAAACATTCCAACCAAATTGATGCACATAGAATAAACGGCGTTCTGCTTCATTGCTCCGAGCTCAAGCTTATTACGAATATAGTTAATTTTCTTCATAAACACCGATTCCCAGGCATAAAGCTTAATAACCTTTATACCAGCCAATACCTCATCAATTATTTTTATGCGCTGGTCTTTATGTTGCATAATAGTAATGCTCAGGTTATTCATCGTTTTTGTAATATATGACGAGATTGGAATGCTAAATATAGTAAACGACAATCCAATAAATACGCTCCATCCAAGTTGATTGTAAAGCATGTACAAGGCAATGATTATCTGCAACGGGTATCCAAACATCTGGTAAGACATGTCGCCTACGAAATAAGATACTTCTGCTGTATCAAAGCTCATTCGAGAAACGATTTCTCCAATACTGTATTTGTTGCGCGAGTCATTAGACATGGTCAGCGTTTTGCGATAAATAGCTGTTTTGAGACTAGCATTGATACGGAAATTAGTCACATATCCTCTAGACATGACCTGCTGGTTTACAAGTGTTTTGGAAATAGCAATCAAAAATATACCGATTGCATAAAAATACCCGTATTCAATTGACTGACATCCGGGTTTATCGTAATTGCTTATAAACCCGATCATGTGTGACAAAAGAACCGGGTGCATAAAAGATATCAAATCCAAAAATAAACAGAGAACCCATCTTTTGGAAATATCTACCCAGTATGTTCGCAGCATGGCTCGGAGCAAAGACGGTTGTTCAGTGTTTATTTCCCGCACCCAGACACTTTGAAATGCCGTAGAAAGTGCCTTGGGTGTGTTTTTGGAGGAGAGCTTGGGAATGTCTGATAATTCCAAAGGCTTCTGCAAGCCGCGCTGCAGAATAGGCGTAAGCCAGCTAAATGTCATCCGAGAAAATACACTGGTTCTGTTCTCCAAAAAATCAAAGTCGTTGTTGAAACTGTGGGATTGGTCATTGTTGCCCAACGGCTGGTAACCGGCGGTGGCGCTGGATTGAATTTCCAACATTGTCAGGACAACAGAGCAAAGCAAAAATGTAGTTATGGGTACTTGGTGTTCTGTAGAACTGTCATTTGCCATTGCCGTGTAAACTCTTGGCACGGTGACCAGTGATGTGGCCAGCCAGAACGACAAAAACATTTTGGACGGCATTCTAGTTGCTAACCTTTGGTAACAGTAAATAATAATTGTAAGCAAAACAGAGACTAACTGTAGAGCCAAAGAAACAGAAAATACGTTTTGCTTTGGAATGACTTCAATTAGCAGAAGGTAATCAACAACAGATGTACATAATGCAAAAACCGCTAGTACAGTCTTGAAGCAAAACAGTAAACTGTCAGTCACATGTCCTGGAAAAGAAAATAAATGATCCCGATACCTGTACAAACTAATCATGACTGCCAGAATAAAGCAAATGTTTATACCAGCTACAGCCATGGCGTACCCAGAGCAAGTATCAAGGCTATCCAAGCAATTGGATCTTGATGAACTTGTTGCATCACCGGTACCAAACAACTTTGGAAACATAATAAACAAATAATAATAGAAAACTTTAATAAAATAAATAATTGTTAACGAAAAAAAAACCAGACATGCAGTATAAACAAAAATGGAATGCAAAATAAGAAAATGCAGAGTATTTACATAATTCAATGTTGTTTATTTCTGTGTTTGAATTTTTTTATTCCAACAGCTTACTTTTTTTATTTAATTTTTTTTAGCGTAATACACTTTTTTTTTGCTCTTTTAATTTTGCTTTTAAAAATATTCAATCCTTTATACAAATAATTTTTTTTTCAAAGAATGCTTGTTTTCTTTTGTGCCAAAAGAAAACAGTTGTCTTTATTTTTTCTACTTTCTTTATTTACTCAAAATTAAAAGAAGCTTCAAGTGTTTGGCTAAAAGGATGCCGTTTTTTTTCTTTGAAAAATAAGGAGAGAGTATGATACCGCTTGTTTAAAAATTTTGCACCACAACCAAACTAGAAAAAAAAAATTAATTTTTGTGGTGTTGATTCTTAGTTTTATTATTTCCAATTTTTTTAATTGTCAAGTGTTGTGGTCATTGGGGAAAAAATAAATAATTATATAATGCACAAATGTTGAAAAATTAACCAACGCACGCTTTAATTAATGTACGTAAACCGATTTATTAAATTAAAACACCAATTAGGTAAAAATGCAATAAACTAAGCCAATTCCTTTTAGTACAGCGTGTTGGCTTGTTGGTGGTATTCAGGCAACAAAAAAACAATGCGTTTTAAACACTGCTTGTCCTGTTTCAAAATGATTGAGAATTGTTATATTCAGTGTGCACAAAAAATCAAGGAGAAAAATTTATATTATTTTGTAGGATATCTGAACTTGTAAACCGAAAACGTGCGATCAGCTTCCGTAGCCTGCACCACTTTATTGTTGGCAATAACCACCAGGTTTTTTGCTGCGGTTTCAGCGCTGCATTGGGATTGGTTGCCAGACTTGTCGCTAGAGAAAGATAGTTTAACGTCATTGCGTTTAACATTGCTTTCAGACAAAGCTCTTTTAGACAAAGTGTCTTTTTCTAGTTTTTTTGGCGCCTGCTCATGGGGCTCTGTGTTTGCACGAGTAAACTCTTTGCTTTGAAAAAAAAATTCCTCGGGCGTTTCCTTGATAGGAGTGCTAGTTGCGGTGTTTTCGGCGTTAACA